>JXSR01S010045.1:8809-31416 GCA_000969725.1 Ophiothrix spiculata
TGTAGCTTGATTAGTTAATATCTGTCCAACAAAATTTGCCGTTTTGTTTAATGGTACACAGGTGTAAACTACATTAGGGAGATGTTCAAATTCTTCTGTTATGGGCCATAGTATACACGTTGTTTTTATGTTTCCCACAACAATTGTGTTGAGAATACTAACAGCAGTAGCAAAGCACCATATTGTGAAAATCAGTTTATAAGTTCGACTCTTTCTGTTATGTGTAATATGTCGGAATGGTTTACAAACAGCTAAATACCGTTCAACAGTTATAAGAGTCATGAATCCTAAAGACGCAAAGTACCATACACGGATTGAGAGCACATAACTTGCACATTGTAATGCCGTTTCGACAGGCCACGCAAATCCTACGGTTGGTTCCGCAAAAAACATCCACATCCATATTACAGAGATAAAAAGATAGCTTATATCACAAATGGCTTGATTGATCAAGTACAAATTCAACGTATTTATAGGTGACGGTAAGCGCAGAAGAGAAAATAAGAAAACAGAGTTTCCAGCTATTCCAAAAGCAGAGATAGACGGTAAAACATACAGGTACACAACCACACCCAATGATGATTGCAGCATCTGTCTTGCTGCGAAAGGACGATAGGTTACATTCAAAGTATTCCATCTCGTACAGATTTGATCCGATGCGACAAAACTGTCATTATTCAACATTTTTCAAGTATGAGCTTTCAAATAAGGTAATATGTCATCATCATAAACTGTAACATATACTTCCTACCTTATCGATATGTTTGTTCAATTTCAATTCAACAGGTGAAAACAGTATTTATAGTACATCAAATCACAAGGATATGCATAAGTAAATGACGGTTATATCGGTTTATATACTTACACATATATATTATTGAAGGCACATGCTTTGAAATTATATATCCCACCAAACTGAAAAACAACCGTCTGCAGGAGTAGTGAAGACAATCAATCTCAAATTTGATTTCTCCAATCTGTACAAAAATTCGGATGTCTATACAAGTTCCTCACACAATACAAATAATATTTGTGAAATGGTTATCAATCATTACGTTTAAGAAGTGAAGACTTCTTTATTCCTTAGTAGTCTATGCTGATGACGTCAAACATCATTTTCACAAACCATTTATGATGTAGATTTACCAAGAAACCTTCTTATATAAAACATTAGCCAGACAACGCATCCTTCCTGTTCAAAATGCTATCTTCTGAACTTTCTTCCCATCCCGTTGCACGACACTGCACTATTCGATACAAATGTTATATGTTGATAAAATCTATGATGCAAAAATGTCCTTATATGGTGAAATGGATTGTTTAATAGCTCACGTACTCCATCCAAATAACTCGCTCAATTTGTAATGACATGGTATAAGATACACTTAGTTAGCCATCACGTACATATTATCAATTTGTTACTATGCATTAGCCACATACAACGGAATCACATTCATTAATTTCCTTCCTATCTCATCAAGCTTCATCACGTAAATGAGAACACCACGGTATAGTACATGTTCTTGTGTAATTGAGTGGGATTTTTGGGTAGATTCTTGCAAACTATGTTTTTTTGGATGATTATATCATGTTATTACCAAAAAACTAGTTTGTCATTTTTTTGGCGGCCATCTTGGTATATTGGCGGCCATTTTTCAAAATGGCCGACATTTTAAGCTATTTTTGCAAATATCTCAACATTGGAAGCTCGTACAGACATAAATATGGTGTCTATACCCATGTTTTCAGGCCCAAGGAATTCATATTTTATGTTGATTGAATGTTGCGATGTCTCCTTACTCCAGAAATCCAAGATGGCTGCCAAAATGGCCGCCATAATATAAAATATTCTATATATCTGCTTCAGGTGTCAAAATAAAGACGGTTTTGGTGTATTTTAGTCAATTTTTTAAGGTCAATGAACAATTCCTAGCACTTCTAAGTCATCAATGACTTTGCTTATACTAGAATCCAAGATGGCTGCCAAAAATAAGCATAATGTATGGTTAGTGATACACAGAATTGTCTATTCCAAGCCTTTTTAGGTTTGAACTGAAATGTCTTTGTTCAAGATATGAATGTTATGTAGCTTACTCTTGATGATTGGTGGCGAAAATAACACTGGTATATTTATATTGTTATAAATGGCCAACACTGTATCTCACTGACACCTGTTCGTTTCCATCTATTCGTCTTCTGTCTCTGAGTCTGATTCTGTATCAGAGTCTTGTGTTGCTTGTAGGATGTTGTTGCATTTTTCAGGGTCAGCTTTACACATACAGAATTCAGTGCAGTCAACATTGTGTTGCTTACATGTGCAGCGTCCATTACATCCGCCTTTTCTACAGCCACACTTTACTCATCATCATCATCATCATCATCATCATCATCATCATCATCATCATCATCATCATCATCATCATCATCATCATCATCATCATCATTCGACTGCAGAGCAGGCGACTACAAGATTTCTCCAAGCTTTTCGTTCAGTTGCCAGTGTAGTGATGTCGGCTGTCTGTAGGCAATGATCCATGTCCCCTAGGATGTTCTGGATGTATGAGAGATAACTTGAACTTTGACGACCAGGTTTCCTCCTGCCATGTCTTAGTTCAAAGAGAGCATATTGTCTTGCTGGCTCATCTTCTGGCATTCTGAGAATATGGCCAAGGACGCATAGCTGACGTTGCCTTACGGTATTAATGAGGGGTTGGGTGTCAGTCATCTGACTTGTGCATTGCTAACAAAATCTAGACGCTTGATGTTAAGCATTATTCTGTAACAGGATGTTGCAAATGCATTTGTCTTTCTCTCCATATCAGACGATATTATCCAGGACTCGCATCCATACAAAAATATACTGACACAGGTGGTGTTAAAAAGCTTGATTTTGGTGACAATTGAGATGGATGGACTTCTCCAGACTTTTTTCTAACTTCCAGAAAGCAGCCCATGCCAGAGCCTTCCGCCTAATAAAGTCACTTTTGCTGTTGGCCATCATGGATCCTAAGTATTTGAAATTGGTTACATGGCTTATTGGCTGATTATATACCTGTAGAGGTGGTTGAGGGTTACAGTTAATGGTTATGTACTCAGTCTTAGGTACACTGATGATGAGGCCAAGATGTTCTGCCTCAATAGCTGTTCTGTTTAGCTGAGCCTGTGCATTTTGCGTTGATGATTGTAGCAGGGCTATGTCATCGGCAAAATCAAGATCATTTAGGGTTACCGCTGGGTGTCTCCTTGACTGACGAGGGTGTGTCACTACGCCCGACTGGTTGTCAGCTGTTGCTCTTTTCATCAGGTAGTCGATGATTGTTATGAACAAGAATGGAGCAAGAACATCCCCCTGTAACACTCCAGTGGTGACTTGGAATGGATCTGTTATGTTACCATCAACCACCACAGCACTCTTTGAGTTGTCGTAAAGGACCCTGATGGCTTGTACTATAACTTCTGGTATTCCATAATGGCGTAGGATTGCAATCATGACATTTCTTCTGATGGAATCGAAGGCTTTCTTAAAGTCAATGAATGTAATGGTAAGCGGAAGCTGGTAATTCCCAAAGGCTTCGATGATCCTTCGCAAGATGTGGATTTGTTGTGAACAGCTCCTGCCAGGTCGAAAGCCAGCTTGGTTGTTCCTCAACACTGGGTCAACATGATCACTTTACTAACTCCACTAATGCTTCTGGAGCTGCAGGAAGTATCGGCACATATTCATCATTAATGTTTGTCCATCCAAGTGCAGTATTAAGTGTCCGCATGACATCAGGACTTGCTTGGAGAAATGCTTTCCACCATTGGTTTTTGCTCTTGCCATGAATATGCCCAGTCGTGTCACATCCACTCATGGCATGCAAACCACGCAATGCAGCCACTTTTCCTGGACCTAGTGCACTGTAAATGGGCTGTATTGGACAGAGGCGGCGTTTATCTCCAGTGCCCATTATTAATGCTGCTCTAGAACCCAAAAATGGTTGTGTAGACACAGCAAGCACCATCACATCTGTATCCGAAGAATAAATGTGGATGTGGAAACCAGCCTTGTTAAGCTCAGCAGCATAAAGAATGAGAATGGTGTCTGCTTCTTCTTGTTTAATTTGAAGCTGAACAACATCTGATGATTGCTGATTTGATACAACTCCAAAGCGGGTTACGGCAGTGGTAGGTAGATTCGAGTGTTGTACCACTTTCTGTGCAAGATACAATGTCAATTGGTCCTTTGTGCTAGTGCTGCTAAGGAAACCGGTAAAATCTTTGATAGGAGTTGCATCCTCCACTTTGTAAGACATCTGCTTGGATATTCCCTTTGCTCTTAGTTTCCTGGTTGCATCCTTCATTGAATTCTGGACGCTGTAGTCATCAAAAACAACATAGGTGTACTTGTATCCTCTTGATTTCCTGGTAATGGCTTGCACATAGTAATTTGCAAGGTCGGCACAGTTCTTAATGACTGATCTAAAAACCACTAGCTCCTGGACTACTGCCATTGCATCAAACAAAATGCATGTATTATCATGAATTTCTGCACTCGAATATGCTACATTGGTGGTAGTATGCTGATTTGAAGAAGTTTCTTTGGAACCAGACACTGTACTGGCTGTAGGCCGATTATCAGCATGTGTACTCTCGTGGACAAAATTGGCTACATGATTGTTGTGAACCTCTCTGGGCTCAGATACTGTAGGCTGGTCAGTAGTCTGTGTGGTCTCGGACAATACATTGGCAGGTGACAGGTTAGCAGTTTGAGAGGTTCCAGGCATTACATTGGCTGTAAGCTCGTTTAACCTTTCTGATGCTGACAATTGAGATGCTCCATCAGTTAGAGTATTGGGTGATTCTGTAAGACGTTCTAGCTGGTGCATTAGTTGTGCTTTGTCTTGACATGGATGCAATCTACCATCACTTGTCATTAACTGTGGATTGGTGGCTGACAACTCATACTTTCCAATGACTTCTTACATGTCAAGCTCCCTTGAGGACCTAGTGACCACCAGGAGACGTGCCATCAGTGAGTTGGATGCCCTCAAGCTGGTTTGTTCTTGACACTTACGAGTCAACAACGGTTTGCAACCAGCCCGCCACCCAAAAACTTTCACCTTGGTCATTTTTTCCCATAGATTCTTCTTTCCGCTGATCCTTTCTTGAACAAAATTTCTGTATGCCTTTTCTCCTCTGGATTCGGTTCCCAGTATATTTTCTGCAATGCTGTCTGGAAATATGACTTTTGTCATCGGATTGAACAACTTTAGCTCAGTGCCATTGTCAGACTCTGCAAGTGTGAATGGATTTGCATATTGACAATACCTTCTTGAGGTTACGTACATATTTCTCTTGCCGGCTGACTTTACTCTCTGACATTTGGTGATGAGAACTTCTTGTCAATTTGGTCACCCCCAGCATGTCTTTTAACTCTCCTGAAAGTCGTGTCAGTTCCGGTGTGCTGAGACAGTACCTAAGTAAAGCTTCAGGGTTTGTTGTGATTCCAGACACTCCTCCATCACCTTTGTGACCCTTGTTCACATATTCCTGTGCCTGTGAAGTTACCCTGTACAAAGCTGTCCCATAACCCAGGATCTGTTTGCTGCAAGTGGTACATTCTTGCTATGTACTCAGGTACATGTAGGGCATAATCGAGACGATTGTATGCAAAGAACCAGATGGACAACTGCTCCAATGATGCTAGGTGCAAATGCCAGTCTTGTTGACGGGTTGCCTGAAGGAAGCTCAGCAGAGTGGTGACTTGTCGCATATACATGCGAGTCCACTTATACACAGGGTACTTGTCATTTGCAATGTCAAAGTCATCTATTAATTTCTTAAGATTGAGTGCAGCAATTGTAGAAATTAGTTGACTTCAAAAAACTTACTCAAAGACACCAAAACCATCTCCATATTCAACTCTGAAGCTGAATATAAAACTTATTATATATTATGGAGACCATTTTGGTGGCCATCTTGGATTTATAGTGTAAGGTTACATTATAACAAGAAAGCAACATTAAATATGAATTCCTTGGGCCTGAAAACATGGGTGTAGACACCAGTATTATGTCTCTACAAGCTTCCAATACCGATATATTTGCAAAACTGGCTTGAAATGTCGGCCATTTTGAAAAATGTCGGCCATTTTGGCGGCCATCTTGGAATTATAGTGTAAGGATACATCACAACAATAAAGTTTCATTAAATATGAATTCATTGGGCCTGAAAACATGGGTGTAGACACCAGTATTATGTCTCTACAAGCTTCCAATACCAAGATATTTACAAAAATAGCTTGAAATGTCGGCCATTTTGAAAAATGGCTGCCAATATGCCAAGATGGCCGCCAAAAAAATGACAAACACAATTTTTTACAATTTCATGATGCAATCATCCAAAAAAACATAGTTTGCAAGAATCTACCCAAAAATCCCACTCCTTTAAATTTCATGACATTAGAACATACACTAGTAGAGATTTTACCTTTTTATGCTCTTAGTAACATATTACACACACGTTTTGATGTCTTCTATACTTATGTTCAGTTCTTCGTGACAAGTTTTGACTAACCTAATGTCCGCAGTTCTTATGCCATCGTTGTGCAGTTGTTAACATGTTTTAGTTTGCAATCACAAAATTGAGATTTTGTGTTATTTAAAGATTTTTTTCCCCTTAAATGAACGGGCAATACAAGCTCGAATTAGATACAGATGTCCAACTCGCACCCTTAGTGTTTTTCCCATTATTCGTTCTTTATGTCAGTGAAATATTTTATATCTCGTCCTAGGAATAAATGTCTTAGTGTCCTTTTATAACTGCAAGTGACGTACCTGCATATGCATCGACATTACATCTAATGCCATATATTTGTACAAAATAACAATCGTATTAGATACAGCGCCTTCGTGTACACAATCTATTTTTTTAACTTTCTTGATTAAGTCAGCTAAGTAAGCTAATGTATATAAGCAATCTGTTTAAACAACTATATAATGTTCACATTTGTGTAATTTATCGACCATTTGCTCTAATATCATTTTCTTAATGTCTCCCTTCTGACATTAAACTAACTTGTATAACAAACGCCACTTATTTTAAAAGACAATTTACCTAAAATTTGATAAATTGCAAGACTTTATTGCCCATATTTTGAAAAAAGATTATTAAATTTGATCATACAAATCAAGAGCGCTTCGAATTTTGTTGTTTTGTCGTTGGTTTTGTTGTTGCTTTTGTGATTGTTACTGTTGTTTGTTGTTGTTTTATTTTATTTGTTTGTCTGTTTTATGCCAGGTATTTTTCTCTTTGGCGGCGAGAACCGCAATCTAAAAACAAAAGTTTGTTTACAGTATTTACATAATCCCCGAAAGACAATCCTTTTAATGTCTTGGAAATGAAATGCCACTGGTGACTGAATAAAGATTAGCGCTTTTGGCATGCATGTAAAATGCGTTAAGCAACTAATCAAGAGTCCTGATTCCGCTATATTCCCCCGGTTTATTTTACACTAACTCAAATAGTGCAGACCTTTTGTCTACGTCATCTTTTAACGGTCTGGTCCCTAATGGATGATCATTGCACTGAATGCTTTTAACACAAAAATATTAAAAGGTTAAAGGAGCTTGGTCCGATTTTTCAAAATCTAGTTTCAATGTCATATGACAGATGACCACTAAAGAAATCTACGTTTCAAATATCAGCTGAATCCGTCGAAAGGTTTTGATTGTATGGGCAGATTTGTATTTCAGAGCTGCCTATATGTTACTGTACAAGATTAATTATGGTTACCATAATTAGACATATTTTTATTCATATCTCCAAAACGGAACATAACTCAGCACGGGTAATGAGAAAAATATGAGCAATATTTTGGTACCAAAATCTCAACAAGTTTGAAAAAAGTTGGAAGCAATCGGACCATGCTCCTTTAATTGCTATGTTGTATTGATATTTATGTTGTATATTAACTTTTTTAACATGTGAACATTCGGTCTGTATCATCATTACTATCTACAGTATTCCTCAAGACAATATTTAAATCGCTTTCATTTACTCTAACCAGCTGGTGTTTACTTTCAGATTTTTTAAGAGTTAGTAGATATTTTGTAGAAATTTACCTCTGCTAAGACTTAAACCTTATAACCTTGCTATAAAAGTCTCTGATTATACACCCCATAAGAACTAGTATCATAAATGTTACAGTCTTTTGCTTACTTGTATTGTATTGTTTATTTACACCTTGGGATTTATATAAACTCAGTTTTGAAGTCGTTATTGTAGCTGTGGGTTTCATTACGTGATTAATTGAGCATTAGCATGATAGTATCAAGTTACAAATGCACGGTCTCACTTATAATATCAGTGACATACAAAGTATCATGTCGCTGATATCTTAAATGAGCCATACCCAGCGATTGCCAACACATTTTGCTTGTTTTAATGTAGGTAAAAATAATCTCTTATAACCTATTTATACCATTGTTGAAACAGTATTTCATTCAATGAGGAACAGGAGACTTTAAATCACAGTGTATTTTGTGGTTGCTTTGTCGTTGTTACTGGCTAATAGCTATGTTGTATTGATATTTATCACTCTAAATTTCGCAACGGGTAAAGTAGTTGTCTACAAATGGGTAAACCATTTTGAAGAACTCTCTTAATGCTACATTTTTTGAATTAACATGTGTTCATGATAGTTGATACAATTAAAGGTGTAGGTTCCTATCATAGCATGTGTGAAATTTAGTTGTCACTGATTGACCTGAAGCTCTGAAATGCATATTGTGAAATTTTAACCTCCGTTTGCTTCTTGTTTTCTCTTGAGGCAAAAGAAAATACGCAACCCTGAGGATGAGGCTGTTATGAAAATACAAAAGAAATAGAAAATAGGTATACCAATAATTTTACATTTTATGCTATATCTCCGAAAGTATAAAGAATTTGGAGGTGAAATTTTGGATTTAGAATCAGAAAAATATGGGCTTTAATATGGTATCAAAAAATATACTACCTCCGGTTGAGCCCAGGGGGTGAGAATGTGATCGGAACCTACACCTTTAATCAATTATTTACCAAAGCATTTGTTCACAACTACATCATCCGTCGCAAAGGTTTTTCAAAATTTAGAGTGATAATGTTTTTTTGCATACTTTAGAATATTTAAACGTATGGTTCATGTTATTATTAAAAAGTTACTATTATAAGTCTCATATCAATTATTGGTAACTCAGTTACTTCATGAAATGAGATAAAACGGTTTTTACTTACTCTTATCATTTATGCATTTTAGATATGAGGTTTAGAGGTTTAAGATATGATGTAGAAGTATCAGTGTTTTAACTCTGCTAAAACTTTAAATTTAAAGGCACTACAGCTGTTATACGGAAATAGAAATTATAAACAATATTTTGGTTGTTGCTATTGTAGTGTTACTAGCTTAGTTATTGTTGATTTACATTCTGGGATTCATTTAAATTCAGTTTTGAAGTCACTGTTGTAATGGTTATTTGCCATTACGTGATTTATTGGACATTATCATGGTAGGTATCAAGTTCCAAATGCACGGTCTCACTTTTAATATCAATGGAAATACAAAGTATCATGTTGCTTATTTTATTATGTGATTCTGTGAGAAATAATGTGATATACATTATGATTGCTGACTCCTGTAGCCTGTTTTAATTGAAGTAATAAAATAATCTCTTAATTGAAGTAATAAAGTAATCCTTTAATGATATAATAAACAGAATAAAAAGGTCACGGTACATATAGTATCGTATTGTTTTAAAAATGTGTTTTATGATATGATACTTTAATAAGTAATTGATATGCAGAGATAATATTCCCTTGACACAAAAAAGGGCAACGCCATGTCGGATAGGAAAGTACGTTGGCTGAAGTGTTCCAACTCACAAATCAAAAAAGGATTTACGTCTACTTTTGTGAAATAATATTTTAAGCGAAAGTTCCGTGTAATTTCTGCTTTTTGATTTTTACACAGCATTCAAATATGTTGCATATTAGATCAGATCAGTACTTTTAAGTACTGATCTGCTTAAAAGTAATAAATATGATATATGTGATGCAAATCAAGTCATAAAGTGACTTTTGTGTAGGTTATATTATGCTTTTCATTAATTTGTTTTTAAATGTACTACAATGGTATCTATATAAACACATTTTTTTGAAAATGAAAATCTAAAACCTGCTGTAAATCGAGCATTCATTCAACTCATAGAAATCTGTTTTAATATCATACACTGTTCATTGTGAAATTATTCATTTCGGCAAGCAGAGGCAAATTTAACCATATCTCAGTTTCAACAACATTGCTAATGAACCGAACTCTTAGGGCTTATAATGGTATAAGCTACAAAATATTTAAAAACTAAGAAAAGAGATCGTTAATCATCAGTAGTATATCAGTCTTTTAATGTGCTTTAAGGAGTTACTTTTAGAAAATGCCATTTTCAAAACGGATGTATGGTGGTGAATGTACCATTTCTGTTTTGTAATATTACACAGTAAGCGGTACCACAGTAACTGCCAGTGTTTAATCCACACCACTAAATAAATTGAGCGTAGCACATGCCGTCTGACCCAGGAAGAATAAAAAGTGACCCATTCCTCAATTTAGAGTCAGAAATGTGTTAAAATTGATTGTTTTTTAATAAAATTTGAACTTAGGGGTCTTTTACTTAGGCATTAAATTTTAAAAAATGTTGTTTCTACCAGTTTTCTTGTCCCCAAAATGTTGGAAGTATTTTTGAGGTGATATTAGTAGCAATGCATATTTTCGACAAGCAGTTGTTGATGAGCTAAAGTCACCATCTTTCAAATAAGTCCTAAAATGATCGTTTAACAAGTTAACGATCATAACAGGGGTTGGCAATCATCGCTAAACGTTAGTGAAATCGGCCCCAGGTCACGAACATTTGGATAACATTGCTCCATTACCGAAAAAACAAATATGGCAGTTTCAATTACCCAATAGATATTGATCGAATTCTTATGAATAAATGACAGATTTTCGCTCCTGTGATTGGTCACACCTCTGCCGAGCCATATAATGTATAATGGCATTGATATTATTATAATACTATATTGCTTATACAAGTTATAGGCTTTCTTTTTTCAGGATTAGGAAAAAATTTCAGTCAAGGCTTCATAAACTCAGTTAAATAATCATTTTGAAACTATGAAGGATGAGAATGACTGAGACAAAATGTTGAATTAACATGATCAAATAAGCTGAAAATGTTTTTTTTTTTTTTTTCAAAAAGGTTTTGACAAAATGCTCAACTACCACAGATGTCTTGTACAAATTGCAAGGTAACCCCCTAAATGTTGCTTTTTCGGGTACTTAAATTCATGATTCAATCAGTCAGTCCTGTCGTTCATATCCAGTAAATAACTAGGTTTCGCAAACTGTCGTTCGGTCAAACCGAACGGAAAACAGCCTCATAATCTTTTGTTATTCATGAATATTCGCATGGGTATCTCATGAACAACAAAAGAATTTTCGTTCGGTTTGACCGAACGACAGTTTGCGCAACCAAGCTATTAACATTGGTTAAGGTGCGCTTACATCTGGACGTATTGGCCCTCGACGTAGGGTAACGTATGCAAGAATCACAATACGCTGGACGACAAGCAACGAGTAAAAATGAAAAACAAAGTTTGTTGACCGATAGTAACGAGTATCAGCGATACGACGGCAACATGTGACGAGTGGTTGCTGAAAGAAACGCAGACTTACTGATAAATTAAGAGTTTGGCTTGAATTTGGGTCACGACTTCTCAACGTAGAACAACTGTAAGCAACATAGCGAGGCGGCAAATGCTGACCTTGGCTGACGTAAAGGAACGAATGCTATCGAATGGTTACGGCAACAATAACGTGACTAGAGGTTTGTGCAAGTACAAGGTTGTTTGATTAAAATCACGTTGATTTAAGTAGGTGCGATTTAAATCACTTGGATTTAAAAAAATATAATCACTGACTGTTTTTTTTCAATTGAATCATTTTAATTTCTCTACAAGCACTTTCGAAACAGTTTTGAAATATTTTTCAATTATATAAACATTTTCCAAACAACACAATTTTTAGCAATAAACCCATCTTATGAAACATTAACAATCTTTTAGTTATGAGTTTTTGAGCTAATAATGATAATTGACTGGAATATGTTACAAACCCCAAAACATTCATGCAAAAGTGCCTGCATTTTGTTGATAAATCCAAAAGTGTGTCATTTTATGATTACATTTGGGGCTCGGGGCTCGGCAATAATTACAACACAGTAGCCATAGAGAATTTTCAAGATGCTGTAAAAGTTTGCAACTTGAAAATGAATGGTCAGATCAAGTGAAATTTTCAGCATACATTTATGTTGTACTATTCTTATTATTTAGATAGAAAAGAGGCAAAGCTGTCATTCAAATCGGAATAAAAAATTGCACCAATAGGCAATAATATGTACATGATGTAGAAGCTAATCATAACGTTAGGTGACAATCAAGTCCACTCCTTTGTTTCCTGTAACAAGGTAAACATCTTAATTTGAATTTTGGATCTATTCCATTTTAAAAGCTTTGAACAAATCCACTAGTTTTACAGCTTTTTCAGTCCCTTGTGGACACCAATTGAATCACTAAATGTAAAGATTTTTTATTTTTGTAACTTTTGTTTCATTTAATTTAGTGGATTATTTGTCAAATGTTAAAATACATATTTCAAAGAATACTTGTCAACTGTATTTGGTCTAAAATCACTTCAAAAACAGTTTAAACCTGTTTTGTATGATCATGTTTTTTTTTTTGAATTCTAAAAAATCAAATAAAATCCGATTTAAATTAAAAAAAAAACGTGATTTAATTTTTTAAAATCCGATTTTTTTCAATCTTTTTTAATCAAAAAAATCACCAACCCTGTGCGGGTGGTACAATTATTCCTCACAGGTCTCATAAAAAGAACTCTGTACAAAACAACAAAACACTGATAAAAATTGACTTAAAATATAGACAATCGTTTACAAATCGTAACCCACCGTTGCAATACGCCAGCATCAGTTTACTTACGTTACCCAAAGTCGTTACAACTCGTTACCCACTGCAATATGTCGTCACAATGCGCCAAGTGTTGTTGACAACGAGTACCAACGATATTGTAACGACCTCTAAACGTATACAGACTGCTACAAACGATCATGGAGACGTCAAAGAACTGTGGGTTGCGGTGGCCAACGAGATTTCAACGACATCTAATCTTATTCTATGTCATCCCAACATTTTAAAACTTGTAACTGAAAGCGACCGATAGTAACGACAACCTGCGTATGTTAGAGGCGTGTGCTAACGTGAACCGACTTTAACTAACGAGGACCGGCGTATAATTCAAAACTGCAATTCGCAGGTCTACGCTGCTTGTCGTTACCCCCAATACGCCCAGATGTAAACGCACCTTAACCAGTTAAAAATATTGCAAACAATAGTTTTCTAATCAAAGCTATTTACGTCAAGACGGAGCCAACATGATTAAATGCAAAGGGTGTTCAATAAGAGCGCGGTCTGAAGAAGAGCAAGGCACAATTTGGTGCCAAACACCAATGTGGCTCGCGCAATGAGATTGTAAGAGGTGTTACTATTGAGGAAATGATGTTGCAATGGCTGTTTGCGAACCGTCCTGTTCCACGTACATGGATTGTAATGTAGCCTCGATTCGAGGCTGACTTGGCCGGAGACGGTAAAATATTTTTTGTTTGTTTGGTTGTTGTTGGTTTTTTCTTTCTCTTTTCTTATGTTATCAGAATGACCCACCTCTCTTGTAAGAATTTATCTATTTTCAATATGCCCCATTTTCATCTTTCTTAATCTAAAAAAGAACTCCTGCAAGCTACATTTTGAAATAACACCAAGACAGCTCATCTACCTGTTTGCTGTACAAACTATTATACCTCAAACCATCATGACCAACCACCTATAGATAAAACCCACTGCCTACTTATCTTGCAAGCCATAATGTTATAAAATACCACATCTCTGGCCCAGAGCTGCAAATAGTGTTTGAAAACTGTTTTAATTGCCCTTACTCCCTGGCTCTTCTAAATTTTATTGTATTGGAGTACCATATAAGCAAGGAATTTCAATATTAATAGAATTTAGAGTAATTATCATAGAAAAGGAATGTTATCAGGGTAGTTTTCAAACCTAAAAGCTTGCAAGGGAAGTTGGTCATATTTTCAGAAGTGTTTGGTCATGATTGTTTGAGATTTATTTAGCTGTATTTCACTGGACTATAGTGTAAATATAAAACTTATTATAATCCAGTGTTTTAAAGTATTGCTTCCAAAAGTTCTTTTTTGTAGTTTTAAAAATAGGGAAAAAAGAAGGAAAATGGCCATATTGTACTCTCTCCAGAGCAAAGTAGAAAAACCAAAAGAAAATTTAAGGCAATATTTTTACCATCCCTAGACCTGTCAACCTTGAATCAAGGCTAGATTGTAATGTATGCAGAGTTTCTCCCCTCCAGGTATATAGCTCAGTGGGGTATGTAAGGGATCGCATTTTCAAGATTACGCATGTGCAATGTCAGCCTCTACCGAGAAAATGAAACCACTTTGTCCTAAATGCTACACAATTTTGAAGACAGAACTCAAATTTTATATTTTCTTTATTACAGGTTGTCATACTTTGAATATTCCTATTACTACTGAGATCAATACAACTCAACTGAAGTCGGTCGGTATTTAATATTTTCAGGCTTTCTTTCAAATCCAAAATTTCCCCATTGACATCTCAGAAGTAAATACTATATAGCTCGCGCGCCTGTGCGCGAGCAATAAGATGAGCTATGCAGTTTTTATGCAGTTCAACTTAATTGATGAATATCTGGAAGGATTCAAGTAAATATCTGCTTTTGTTTCATTTTAAAGAAATTTATATATTGACCGTTTGGTGTTTTTGAGAGTTGATATTTTACGTTGAAAATTGAAGAGATAACAAAACTGAGCTGACATGCGTTGACCTAATAATCCTTCTCCTAGGCGCTACCATGAAAAATGTGTCATTGTATCATATATTTAATGAAAGGATCCCTTTGGAAATTAGTTTTCAAAACTTATCCTAACATATTAGTTCACTCACCACTGTTTGATGGGTTCATTTAATAATTTTTCGACAAAAATGCACTGTTATAATAAATGCAAGCCCTTTAAAGTGTTTAAATTAGTGCTGGAATTACGTGTTGAACTGTAATATTTGTTTCCATTATTTAATTTCACATTTTATCTCAAAAAATGCTCATTTTAGATATAAAAAAAAACATCCTTTTTAGCCCATATTTTGAAATTTCATTATTGGTGGCGCTATACATGTTTTGAAATTAATTATATGCATATTGCATAAATTAAATATTTTTTATGTGAATTTAACATGAATAAAATTTGTTTTGGGTCTCATTTACCTTTTCAATGTGTCAAATGTCAAAACTAAGGGTCATAGATTCTTAAAAACCTGGAAACTTGATTTTTGGAAATAGCGCCACCAATAATGTGCCTTTAGCATTAAATGGCTATATATTATTAGTGATCAAACAGTGGTGCACTGTTATGTTGTTATCATATAAATTCAAATAAATTATTATTGTGCCATTTTTATATGTGATGACTATGCTGAATAAATTGAGTTAATCAATCATCATGGAATTAGGAGATACTTTAAACGCCAGTATTTTCGCGCTCAGTAATATTCGCGCAGGTGCCAATTTTGATATAAAATAGGATGGATTGAGCATGATACAAAAAGATATTGGTCGAGCTATGATTTTTATGAAATATCGTGCGAGACGCGCAATGTCGAGCTCGATATTTCTAAAACTCATAGCGAGACCAATAACTTTGAGTATCATGCGAAAAAATCCATCCAATTTTATCATTATTATGTTCAAAATCTGATATTTTTGTTTTCTGTCCGATATCCCTGTCCGATTTTTTTGGAAATCGGTCAGCTAAGAACATAATAATGAATAATATCGCGCGTTTTAATTTTCCCGATCGTAATATTTCTTTTTCTTGTGGCGGTATGCACACACCATTTAGCGCGATACTTTAATTTTTGCTCAAAAAAGCGCGAAAATAAATGTAGCACAAAATATACCACTTATACGGTATCTCCTAATTCATGGGTATCATTTTGCTTATTTTTTGTCGAATTTTGATGCTTGACTCTTAACTTTAGAAACGACTAATAAGCAAGTTTTAAAGTTCTGAAAATTTAAACAAAAACAGATTTTACATTCCAAATTGTCATCAATTCAGCTTAATTACATAAGATATTAATAAAAGCTGCATTGCTGATCTCCTTAAGCTACGAACTTATAGAACATCCCTCGTTGTCTATGACATAATATCGATGCCATTGTTTTCTATTGTTACGTGAACAGGGGTACATCAAGTATACGGTATAAGTTTGACACTATATCATCGGCGATTACCATCACATGATATGTTTAGGAAAAAACACTGAGAACACCTTAAAAACTGTTAAATATTTTGTTTTAACTAGAGATCTTACAACATCCATTTTCTTTCAATAAATCAATGGACAATAACTGATTGATTACGCTTACTAACTAAATGTAATTTATAAAATCACAGCTAAAATAAAAAATACAAAACCTTACAACACCTGCACAATGTCAGCACAGGTTTCTAATATAACTAGGTCAGCCAATTTCCAGCTTGTGAATATCGGAAGAGCACGGAAAATGTTAACCACTGAATCTACTAAACTCGCTGTGCATACAATGGTCACCTCAAGACTTGACTATTGTAATAGTTTATTGACTGGAATTAACAGAGGTCTTCTTAAAAGACTTCAAAATATTCAACGGACTGCTGCCAGATTGATTACAAAGAAGAGAAAATATGATCCCATATCAGATGATCTTATCGAACTGCATTGGTTGCCGATTGAACAAAGGATTGACTTTAAAATCTTGGTCTTTACATATAAAGCAACCGCCCGTCAAGCACCTGACTACATCTCAGGCATGCTTCAGTTTCGGACTGATTCCAGGCAACTTCGCTCCACATCTTCTGCCCCTCAACTCATCCAGCCCAGAACACAACATATCACCTTTGCCGATCGTGCTTTCTCATGCTATGCTCCTTCCACCCCATATCAGAAATGCTGGTTCCATTTTCATCTTCAAAAGACTTTTGAAATCGCATCTCTTTGAACTTGCCTATAGACAGTAGTTTTTCGCTTTGTGCCAAAGCGCCTTAGTACAATTGTATTGGTTTTAGGCGCTATATAAATTCCATTATTGTATTGTATTGTAAAAACTGTAAAATGCAGCAAGTGGGTTTTTAAGTATATTTGCACTTCTAAATCTAATCTCGGCTGTTTATCTCCTGTACTCTATTTATGTGTATCCATCGTATTTACAAATTCATTAAGACGACTGAATAAGAGGATTTTCTAGTATTTCTGTAGAACTGATTTGAAAATAAGTAGGTCATCGTTGCACTTGTGTGTTCTTCTTGAGAGCTAATCTCAAGTTTCATTCTAATGTATCATGTAGCAGAAGTACACAGTGAGGTCATTAAGTGCAAAATTCTACCGGTAATCTTACGCCGATCTGTTAAGAACAAATATACATGCTAAAGATTTGAGAACTTTCAAGAATAGTCAATAATATTTTACACAGCAACGTGAACGTGCGAAACCTTTTAATTAAAACAATTTAGTCTAATATAAATTAACAGGTTGTCCACATATATTTTTTTAAGATTAAGACGAGATTTTGTCATTGGTGATAACAAGACATATGCGTTTTCTACCGAAAAGTATATTATATACATTGTATTGTTCACTCATCTTGCCATACATTAACTACGGAATATTAATTTGGGGTAGTGCAAGTAAAATGTACTTAGATAAAATACTTAGGTTACAGAAATGGGCTATGAGAACTATATCACATAGCAACTATAGAAGCCATACTGGTCCTCTGTTTTTGGATTAAGAGATTCTCAATGTATACGACTACTACTTATTAAATCTTGGAATATTTATGTTTAAACATCATACTGATGATTTATCTGCTATATTTAAACAGTATTTCATTAAGCATGCTGAGAACCATAAATATGCAACAAGAAATGCCCAAGATTATGCTATAAACAAAACAAAGAAAACTTTTTCAAACCAGGCTATTAGAAATTGTGGACTTTGTTTTTGGAACTGCCTCGAAAAATCACAAAAACATTGCAAAACTTTGAGCATTTTTAAAAATAAATTGAAAACAAACTGTAACAAATTGTAAGATGTAATCCTATTGAATTTGGACACTATCTTGTGTTATTTCAGTTTTATTCATTCCCATAAACAAATAAGTACACAAAATATAAAATATCAAACACATAAATCATACACGAAAAGAAATAATGAACAGCAATACATTATTTATGTTTCTCGTGTAAACTTTTTTTGTGTAGTTTTGTAGTGTAGGGCATAGTCGCTTCAGGACTCTTTGGCCTTCTGATTATGTCCACAATATCATGTTTTTATCTGATGTGTTTGATTTGTGATGTATTAATGATATTGAAAATAAATCTGAATCTGAATCTGAATCTGTTACTTGCATTTATAATTGTATCAAACTTGATAAACAAAAAACAAACAAATACAAAAGACAAAACTTCTGCATATGGTAAAAAGGGTAACGGTAAAGGAGACGGTCTGTTTGTATTGCACAATCCCTTTTTCGAAGCGAATGGACCTGACCCCATAACACAACTTCAACCAATGTCTCAGATATACTTTTAGAAGCATGGTAAGTAGACATGCTTACTTAAACTCTGTTGTATTTATTTATTTTTATTTTTTGATGTATTTATTATTTTTATTCTTATTTATTTATTTTTTTCCCTCTTAATATTTGCATTAGAGGATTGGGAGTATACAATAATCAGTTATCTGAGGTAGAATTAGTTATCCAAAAATTTTCTAATATTTTTTTCCATACATTTCTTATATAGTCTTCTTAAGGACAAAACAAAGTTTTGCTTAATACATTAATGATATACAACAAATATTTGTATTTCTCTCTGAAAATTAATGACAGAATTTTTATAGTGATTACTTTGTATGATTACTTTTTTCTCTGCTTATACCTTATCTTTATCACCCTTGCACATATCTACAAGGGTAATCAAACACAATACAAATTTCAACACCAACGAAACTTCCCATGCCCGTTTATTTTAAAGGTGTAGGCTCCGATCACATTCTCATCCCCCTGGGCTCAACCGGAAGTAGTATATTTTTGATACCATATCAAAAAACCATATTTTTCTGACACTAAATCCAAAATTTCACCTCCTTTATACTTTTGGAGATATAGCATAAAATGTAAAATTATTGGTATACCTATTTTCGTTTGTATTTTCATAACCGCCTCATCCCCAGGGTTGCATACTTTCTTTTGCCTCTCAAGAGAAAACAAGAAGCAAGCTGAGGTTTAAATTTAACAATATGCATTCCAGAGGTCAAGGTCAATCAGTTTAAACTAAATAATACACATGCAAAAATGGGAACCTACACCTTTAATCATGATCAATGAGAAAATGCGAATATATTGTTTATTTTCTTTTTTAAACAGGAAATGCAAAACAATGTTGTCAGTTATTCTTAATTGTTTGTATTTTATTATTATTTGTTAAGAGGAGGATATTGTTATTTAAGCCAACATTAATAGTTGACCCATCGTCCTCATGACCTCCTGTAAGACGACAACCGGTCTGGTTTTCGATAAAAGAACAGCATAATCTGTAAAATCACTGGGTTTTGTTCGCGGATTCAGACTCTCAGCCTACTGACTAATAATAATGATAATCATAATGGCGCCGGTATCTACCTGAAGACGCTCATAGAACTAGCCTAATATTATTACGCCATAAATAGTCATCACAACCGAAAACTAGATTTTGACTGTAGTCAAAGCCAATTTGGCGCTATGAGCACCTAGATGTAATTTTCCCCAACAGCTCCCCAGATGCTTTTGGGTCGACGGAGCAATCGATATTATGGGGGTGCCCCAGATTCAGTGGGGATTTTTTGAAATAAATATGCTACGGTGCTCTTTTTTTTTGTCAATATAACTATGAACAAAAGAATTGTGAACAAACCATTGTTAACTAATTTGGTTAAGGTTGTTATCGGTTGCTTCGGTTGCTTTTTCCGAAATCATACATACTATATTGCCTTGAAACGTTGAATGCCCTTTAATAAGAAAATTATAACGGCCCAAAACTTTTGACCCTTACATACGCGTCGCCTCCAGAATGGGACCCCCACCGGACACCAACCTCCGAATCATGGTCTTTTATACAGCAACTGAACTTACAGTTACTCGGAGTCAGTTAGTGCTGCTTTTAATAAATTTAGCGCCAAAACTATATTAAGGGTTTTATTATCTCTTATTTTTGTAAAACGAGGGTTTCAAGCGTAATAATCATTTATGTAATAACCTTGGTGATGATTGATTGCCCATTAGGCATTACGAGCTTTATTACTAGACAATTTTACCAACTCATTTCAAGTGAAATCTAATATCATCAGGGTATATCACATGACACACAGATGCAGGTCATTGTGTGATAGGTCTCGAGTTTTCTTCCTTCCTTCCTCTTTTTCGTCCTTCTTTCTCTTTTCCTACTATTTCCAAATTTTCTACTCCTCAATATCTCCTCTTGTTTCTCTATTTCTCTTCCTTTTTTCTTCACATAATCCATTTCCTCTTCTCCTTCAAAATTAGTTCTACTACAATTTAGATATCATAAGATTGAGCAGACTTTTAATGATCCCCTTCGGACACGAAGGAAAATTGCTCGAGCAAAAAATATTTTGTATGCTTATTATAACTATTATGGATAATGATACGTGATTAAAAAAAGGAAAAAATAATTACCTCATCAATTATGCAAATTAGGGCCTGTGTACAATTGTACACATTATGACGTCATTTACAAGGTTGTTATTGGATACAAGTGATGACAATAACACTTGATGAAATTTTTAAAACAACAACTGTAAACCTTTTTTAATTTGTTCTGTTTTCTTCAAATATTAGTATATATGTTTTTTTCCATGTTTCTACACAATCACTTGATAAGGCCCTACAACTGGTGAACATGTAATGTTGTTTAGTAGCGATATTGGACCAAACATAAAATTCTCATGCGTAATTGTCCCCTCCTTTAACATATCTGTAGGATTTAACTGTTATTTATTTGGTATGGAATGCTAAGAAACATTTTATCTTTGGACAGACAGACAAATACCATTAACACATGTGACAATTTTGTTATCAACACCACCCCAAACGGTTCATTTAGGCACACCGCCCAGTTTACCCCTGAATATCTCTGTAATAAGAGAGCTATTACCAGCTCTATTACCACAAAATGTATCCAGAGGAAATGTAACTGAATAAAACTAAGCCTTAAACATAACAAATTAAAATTATTCAAAACAATTCACAAAGTTATCAAATAATTCCAAAAAATAAGATAAGTCACAGTGTGTACAATTGTACGCAAAAAATTTGGCGTATATTTACTCGGTGAAACACACTGTGTACGAATGTACACACCGGTTTTCAAAAAAATTCTACACTAAATGTGGTTGAAGCATTTAGACAAAAATAGTATTATATGTGTTCTATAGATCTTTTTCTATCAGCCTGACTAGATTTGAATGTCTTCTTTCAGTTTCTGACATTTGATTTGAAATTACTCCGCCAGAGTGATTCGCCGAATATTGGCCTGATCCCAGTTTTTTGCCAATTCATAATTGTAGGGCGGTAATGACATTACTATGTTCAGCGTTTCTAAAAATGAAAACTTTCCAGGTAATACTATGCTGAATTTTTGACTATTTGTAGGATACATGCCGTACTTTCACCCCATAATGCTCGTTTATTCATCTCAGAATTTTAACTCATTTCACTCATCACGAAGAATCTGAAAAAAGTTTACTTTTACCAATCTCCGTAGTATGGTTAATGAGTTATATCCAAAAACGTGAAAGGTCATGAGGGGTCACGATCAAAATCGTCGGATTTTTTTTCTAAATGGTCTCAAATTGTTTCTCTTGCAAAACTATCAACACAAAGTATTTAGCAAAGGCTCAGATGTACAATTGCTTTGGTTACAGATCAAAATAAATTTATAATGGTAAATATGAACTTTGTTT
Organism: Ophiothrix spiculata; assembly: GCA_000969725.1. NCBI lineage: Eukaryota > Metazoa > Echinodermata > Ophiuroidea > Amphilepidida > Ophiotrichidae > Ophiothrix > Ophiothrix spiculata. The sequence goes on from JXSR01S010045.1 coordinate 31,058, forward strand.
TGCCTAATACCATAGCAACCACTGATCTAAAGCACTTTAAACTATTACTTCATGTAGACACTTTTGGGAAAGGAACATTTTGAGACCATTTTGAAGAAAATCTGACAATGTTGAATTGTGTGTCTCCCATAGGACCTGATTGCGTGACCCCTGATATAACCTTTCACATAAGGGATATAACTCATTAACAATACTTCGGAGATAGTAAAAGTATACTTTTTCTGATTCTTCGTGATGAGTGGAACACAATAGAATGGTTTTTAACATGATTTTACCAATTTTGAAATTTTATCCCCTGTTTTGGCAGCCATTTTGTTTTATGCAAATGAATCGCTGTTCCACCAAGTAGATTTTTCTAG
>JXSR01S010047.1:0-10869 GCA_000969725.1 Ophiothrix spiculata
AGGATTGAGGCTCACGTAGTGCGTGATAGAGAGACCGCAAGTTGGTATTGTGTCTCTGGGCCTATATAGTATTGTGATTTCTTAAATAATATTCTTAAAAATAATATGATAAAAATACAGTTTTATTTTAAATATTGCTACTATAACTTTAAGCATTTGAATTCCTAGAAAACACAGGGATCTTCAAATCAACAGGATGGAGTGCATACTTAATACACATGCATATAAATCTTTTACTGAAATTTGGGTTTTTTACCAAACATTTAGGCCTATATGAACAAAGGTATATACATATTTAATACTTGACAAAATATTGCCAAAAGATGCCTTTACTTTGTGCCAAATTTCTCTATGCATCACATCTATATAGATATTACTGGGCCAAATTTGAAACATAATAGTTGGTCAAGTGAGTGCAAAAAAGTTGTATCTGCAAGAGCTGTCATTTTTCATAATGTCACCTGAATAACCATTTTAAGAGCCACTGACATATGGGAGAGAAATTTTGAAGGATTTTTCACATTCTAGTGACAAGGTTTTGAATAAGTATTACATGGCAGCCATTGCAGATATGAATTTCTTGCACTTACATGACGATATGACTGTTTCTTCTGCTACCATGGTTTCCTGGATTTTTAGAAAGAAATAATTGGATATAAGATGTATGCTTATATTGGGGAAATTATGGCACTAATTTCGTTCATTATGAGTTCTTTCACCTGTTTTACTTTTTTAAAATGTAATAACAATTTTGATTGTAATGCAATAATCAAGCAGTGATATCTTATCACACATGATAATTTATGCAAACATTGTATCGGTAATGTGGCATTATAAGCATCATGTAAATCATTATAAAGACACTTGCAATTTTATATAATAAAACTATTTAAAGTATGTACAGAAAACTCTGTATTGCAAATAAGAATACACATTTCTAGATAAATAACATGAAATAACAATTCGTCATGTGAGTGAAAGAAAGTCGTATCTGCAATGGCTGCCCTAAGTTATTTTTATTTTATACTTTGTCACAAGAATGTGAAAAATCCCTCAAAAATTCCTTGTCTTATATCAGTGGTTCTTGAAATGGTTCTTCAGGTGATGGTGTCACCTGAATAACCATTTCAAGAACCACTGACCCAAGATTGGAAATTAGACAGTGTGCAATCCAAATATACGACAAATGGCAGCTATTGCAGATAAGACTTTCTTGCACTCACATGACTAATTGACATTAAATCCCGGCAATGAACGGAGTAACAAATCTTAAACAAAAATGCAAGATTCAGTCCGTTTGTGCCATTGTCAAGAAAAAAAAAATTGTCGTGTTGCCTTCTTTTAAGTGACCTCAACACAAATCTTGCACAGTTGAGGAGTCATTAACTTTTTTGATTTTTTACTGATTTCGCTCAGAATCATCCAATTAAGTTTAAATAATAAAGTTCATTTCCAGAATCTTTGGTTCCACACCTAAAATTGCATTGACAATCTCAATGGTTTTATTTCCTTATTTTGTGTTCTGATTTGGTGTCAAGAAGTATAAGTTCAAAAAAATTCCATCCGCCCAACCCTACCTTCAAATTCTATTCCCAGAATGGCAACACAACAAATTCATTTGTCTTACTAACTCACTTCTTAATACTCTACTAAATTATATTACATAATTATTGAAATTAATCATATATTGCTGATATAGATAATCATTACAAAATATCAACTGATTTATGTCTTGATTACAGGTAAGGTAGCCATTTTGTCAAAAAATAGAACAACTCAGTAATGTTAGATTGAACATTGTTTGAATTTGTAAACAGATTTGTATATTTTGTATCATAATAAAGTCATTATGATAACACTATGATGATTTGTTGTATCATTTAATATGTTGATTTGATTTGTTTCTAGTGCCATATTTTGTTGTTAATTTTCAAAGTATTTTGTATAATCGAATTGTTTCCATGGCAACTAGTTTATGGATTCAGTTCATCGAAATGATCACCACATAACCACATATGTGACCTGTCATATCCAAAGGTACCTTAAGGGTCCCAAAATCAAAATGGATTTTTTGGTCTCATCTAAAAGTTGAGATTTTAAGCTTTAAAATGACACCTTGCTTTTGCTTATTAGATGTTCGGTTGCGAAGTTACACCCACATTGGTAAAAGTCATTTGACTGATTCGGAAAACTATAGTTCTGAGTAAATCGAGTTTAAAGTTTTTGTACTTGGTAAAATTTGAATGGAGAGCGGATTTTTATCAAGGTTTATAACACATTTTTCTTATTTTTTGGATGTTGGAACCTGATTAATAGGATAGAATACACTTCAAAGGTAATGTTTCTCGTAATTTAATATGCCGACCTTAAGGTACCTTTAGATATGACGGGTCACATATAATGTGATACACATTGTGGCTATAGCAAAACCAGGTACTGGGGAGTCACGATTTTTGCACTACATTGTAAAACATGCATGTTATGGGATATTAATGGATACAAACACCACAACCTTTAATCTATCCATTTTGTGTACTACTTTCTGACAAAATGTCCTTAAATCTAAACTACATTGATTATTGCACAGCTCCAAGCCTACGAATCACCAACACTTTAAGTGCATAGATTCAAGAATACAAATTAAACACACATTACCATTATATAACATCAAAATTACTCACAGATACATCATAAAACAAGTTGCACATATCTATATCACATTATATAACACATCTTTAGGTTTTACCTAGCTACATTATAACTGCCCGACAAAGTAAAAACGCAGTGTGTGCATGTATAGAGCATAGCAGTATACTTCCATTAAGTATGCAATTTTACTTCAATCCAATCCCATACTAGAAGGTTGTATGTACATATGTTTGATAGAGTAGATACTGCCTTAAGGCTGGGGTAGAACCTCGACTAGCATGAACTGTTTTTGTACTCTAACTCTCAAACTAATTGCATAAACCATATAAAAGTATACATTTTTAGAAACAGATTTTAACCCTGAACATATTGGTGATATCGGTTTGACCAAAAATGTCGAATTTTGGCAAAAAAAAAAATTGTTTTTTGCCCCCCCAAAAAAAAAATTCTTGAAAGCCTAACTAAAATTTACATTCGTGAAATGTTGAACTTTTTTGAAAAAATGTCTAGGAAGGGTTTTTCAAATTTTTAATTTTTATCTTTTTTTTTTGAAAAATTGTCAAAAGTAGGTCAAAAATTACCATTTTGGTGGCAGCAGTGGGATTTTTTGCATTTTTTTAAAGACCATGTACAAAAATGGCTTATGCTATTTGAAGGTCTACCCCAGCCTTAAGTTATGAAAGAAAATTGGTTGTCAGGATTTCTAGGGAAAGGAAGTAACAATTTATCTGCTGTACACATGCTGTGTGTTTACCTTGTTGGGCATAACACTCCCATTTTATTTTTACTACAGTAGTAGTAACATATTTGGTTGTCCTCTTCCTTAAATTATTATGTACATATTCATTATAGGAAAAAATCAACTCTTATGTTTTTGATAATTCAGAATTTAAACATGATAACAGAAGTAAATGCCCCATTGGAAAATAGTAATACACCTGTATGTTAATTATTTTGAGAATTAGAATTTAACTCTGTATCATGCGTAGAAAAATGTGAGTAGCTGAAATTTAACCCAACAGGTGCTCACTGATACAGTGTAAAAATAAATGCATAGAATCTGTCCCGGATAACTGTAGTGCTGGACAATCCTCCTTTTCTTTATTTTAGAAAACTGTATAGTGCTTTCCACATGTTTTAAAATAATCATATTTTAATACGCTGTACAGTTTAAAGTATGCAAAATTGAAGTAATTAAATAAAATTCTACAAAAAACAAAATCAAACAACAGAATTGCATACAACTGGTACTACATAAGCCAAAGTACTACACATAGGCCTTATTTTGTTTTTCAAACCTAAATTTTCAAAGCATATGTTTTGAAATAAATATATTTTTGTATTCTGCAGAAAATCGTCTTATTCTAAGATTAATGACTTTGACAAGTTGCAGACAAATGCAAAATTAAAGTTAACATCTTTTTGAGGCAGTTTTTTAAGACAATTATTGAAGATTTAATCCAGATAACTACTAACACTTATTCTGAGCGTTGGTACTGATTTTGCAGATGGATTCAGTCTCCGTGTGATTTTACGGAGATAGTCAGTCAAGATTTAATCCAGGTAAATAAAACTAGTTACATTTGTTCTGAGCATTGGCACTGGTTTCGAAGATGGATTCAGTCTTCGTGTGATTTCACCAAGATAGTTATTCAAGATTTAACCCAGATAAGCTAGTCAGACTTGGTCTTGGCATTGGACTTGGTCTTGGCATTGGCACTGGTTTTGGAGATGGATTAGTGTGAGGTGTCCGCTCGATCTCAGCCTCCACTTGGATCGGAGAAGGTGCCGATGGAGCGGCATGCGAGGGCGGTATATCAATGGCTGCTGCTCCTGCTGCTGCGCCCATTGCTTCACGCGATTGACCGGCAGCTGCTGCATCCAACTTGGGCAATGCTGCTAAAGCTAGTCCTATCTCCTTGAGAAGGTTCTTGCCAGCTGACAGAATGTACATATGCTTGCCAGACATTACGACTTTCTTGAACTTGAAGTCCGGCTGTACTTGCTTGCTCCAATCATCAACTAAAGATGGACTCACAAAGGGATCGCTCTTTCCTGCAAAGGCAGTTATATGACAAGGTAGGAAATCTCGATGACGGAAGCGGTATTTCTTGCATGTGAAAATTGCCGCTTGTACGCTTGGGAAGAGTCGCACCATGAGCCGTGTGTTGTTGAGAATAGATTGGTCTAAGAAGCTGAATTTGACGGGTACAGGTTCAGGATTTCTCATCGGATCGCCTCGTGTTGACACCCATCTTTGCATCTTCCTCATGGTACCAGCAGATACTTCAAGCTCATCAGGGTGTGGGTAAGATTGTGTTGGAGGATACCAGGCACTGACACAAAGATGAGCAGGACTTAGATCATGATTCTTCCACAAGTAGTGGGAAAGCTCAAAGGCTATCAAGGCACCAAGGCTATGACCAAAGAACACAAATCTTCCCTTCATGAGGCGAGGGGCAAGAGCATCTGCTATTCTGGTGACAAAATCATTCATGTTATGCAATGGTTTCTCCTGTTCTCTGCCTTCCCATCCTGGCATTTGCACCGATACCAGCTGAATGCTGTGATCTGCCAGTTGTTGTCTCCATGGTGCAAACATAGACGGGCCACTTCCCACAGATGGAAAACAGATCAGTTGCTTTGTGGGTGTCTCAACACTATCATCAATGCGGTACCAAAGTTCATTTCTTATAGCAGCAGGTGTTGGACTAGCTTCCTCATCCTCTCCAGTTGATGTAATGACTTTGTTGTAGATAGACAAAGTTAGATTACGCAAGGTGAGAGTATCATTCAAAAGCTCCATGGGTGAAAGTGTGACGCCAAAATTCTCATGGATGACTTGACTAAGTTCAGTTGACATATGGGAGTCGAGTCCAAGAGTCATTGGAGAGGCATCTTGCGACACGTCTCCACTCAGCCCAAGTCTCTGCACTAGATGGTTTGATAAGGTCTTGAAGATCAGACTCTGAGCTTCTGATGGAGTAAGCAATCGAATTCTCATCTGCAGGTCATTGTCTGAATCCAAGACGCAATCCCGGTTGGGGAATAGTTTCTTGAGGACGGAAAATGCACCATTTGGTTCGCTGAAATGATGAGATAACATGGTAGCATTCGATTTGGCATATTTCTTTCTATCCATAGCACCTGTCAGACCAAGATCTGGGAAGTTTGTAGCAAGAATGCAGCCAAGTCCTTTGAGGACTTCAGATGGTGGTAGGCTGGTCATACCCATGTTCTCCCAATGTTGTACAAATCCTGCTCTTGCAGCAAATCCTGAAGTGTTGATGACACCAGGACAGATGACAGTGGCTGGAAGGCCTAGCTTTCGCCTCATTGTGCACAGACCTGACAAGAATGTGTTTGCTGCACAGTAGCTGCCTTGTCCTTCATTGCCTAGCATCTCGACTACTGAAGAAATCATAACAAAGTACCTCAGTGGGAATCCCATCTTGACTGTAAGTTGATGAAGTACTAAGGCACCATATGCCTTAGGAACCATTACATTGCTCCAAGATTCTGCCGTGACATTTCTCAACATGATATCATCATAGACAGCTGCGCAGTGGAATATGCCTTCAAGTGGCAGATCTTCATTGTCTTGAATGGCAGTCAATGCTTTCTCAACTTCATGGTCACGTCCCATGTCAACTTTCAGGTGTGTTATTCTTGCTCCAGTATCACGGAATGATTTGAATTTCAGTACTGCTTCCTCTTCTGGAGTAGATCTAGATATGATGTAGATGTGTCGTGCACCACATTTGACAAGCCATTCCACTACAGTCAAACCAAAACCACGTGATCCACCTGTCACAAGGTAGGCAACATCTCCATTGGCGGCAAAATCAATATCATCAAAGTTGAGCGTGGTTGGAATAGATTCCTCATCAATAGTGACTGTAATTTCTTCAATGGAAGCATGCGGTGATCTGGACAGCTTAGATATCGGAGCTGTTGGAACTGTCAGGTTCTTCAAAGCCTGGAATCCGTTGTGGACGCTAAACATCTGGAGCAACCTGATCATAGAATCCTGAAGACGTGGTTTCATTTCTTCATACCGTCCCAGACCCATATCTATACTGAGGAAATATGTGTTAGGTGGAAGACAACTGATGCGAGATTCACTAGCTCCGTCACGCCCATGGATTTGAACAATGGTGCCAAATGGTCTCAGTTTGCCTACAAGGCGCCGTAGACTATTGGAATCCTGGGTCATCTCACCAGCAAATAGCAAGACATCCACAGAACCATCATTGATGAGAGAATTGAAGTTTTCATTGGATGTGATGACAACACGAGAATCTCCTAGAATTCCCAAAAGCTTCTCAACTGGTAGAATATTGGTATCTTCGGTTTCTACATGAAGGAATACGCTTGCGCCTTGTTCAAGTGCAAGATGTGTTGTGGCTAACCCAACACGATCACTGAGGGAAGTCAAACATACAATAACAGTACCATTCTCGTTCAGCTTCAGAGTGTCATGGAATGCAACAAAAGCGGGGAGATAGTCACGCACGATGTTTATTGCTTCCACTGGTGTTAGATTGGCTGGTATTGGAACAAGCTCGCTGGCATTTGACCATACGGTTTGGGGGATGTTACCCCCTGATCTGAAACCTAAGACATGACTTCTCATGCGGAATAATACTTGGATCTCTTCGCTGCAGTTGGTAACTCTGCCAGCATATAAATAGCTCAAACTGACACGCTTATCAGACGCATCTTTGAGTTGTTGTACAGCGAATGCCGATACATTGACAGCGACATCTTCTTGAGATCTCTCTTGAGGAATTTCATTGTTTTGTTTCACCACAAGTCGTTTTTGCTTGAGAGTATCGACTACATCCACTTGCCAATCTGTTGACAGGGTTGGTGCTGAAAAGCTTGACTGCGGCTCGACTTGCGTTCGTAAAGCGTATGCATCAAATGATATACTGTCTCTTTGGTAATCCATTGCTGGCATGGGAATTTTACGTCTCAATGCAACAAAGTTTTCATCTGTTGGGGCTGAACGCAAGTATTGGTATAACCATTCGGCTGACTCGTCTGGGTCACACACTGAAGGAAGATCAATAGTTGCCATTGGAAACTCACATTCTTCATGCATTAGGGTCAGATTCAATGCTGAAGCCGGTGCCATAAGGGGATCGACAACGTCTACATCTAGCACGGCGTGTGCTCCTCTTGTTACCATCCATACTCTGGGTCTTAATTTGGCATCATGCGTGACGACTGCTCGGAACAAACTGATCGGCGAGAGAGCAATCATGCTTTGAATGTCGTCGAAACTGTCTCTGTTGATCTTTCCTAGTGGTCCTTGGTGTGTTACATCTAATGTTGATAGCATAATGATATCAGTGACAATCCCTAGTGAACGAAGAACTCTGCGGAATCTTTCATCTCCATCGATAAGTATTCTTGGGTCAAGAACACTCACAACACTGTCAACCTCTAGTCGTCTCTTCAGATCCATGGCTATACCCTGTCTGTCTTTTATCACAATCACTGCACCGGGATTCTCAGATCCGATAGCGCTTAAAGGTCTACCAGGTCTGCCAGCCCTACCATGTACTTTGGGAGGAAGTTTGGGTGGTTGGTTGATTATATTCTCATCAACATCAATGAAGATTTTCTCCCATTCTTTTCTCCATAACTGCATCTTCTCTTCTGGCTCATTGGAGTGGACATTCTCGAAAGCGATTCTGTCAAGTTGAGCAAACACTCTTTGGTTAGTTGCATCAGCTACGACGACATCGCCATATGTGCGACCGTCTTCGTGACTAATCTTCACATGGAAAGCTATTTGACTCACAGCTTTACCTTGGAGTCGTACCTTTCGAACGCTGTGTGGAACTTGGAACCACGTGCGGAACACAGTCTTTGCATTTCTAGCTTTCTCTTGTTCTTGGAACATTTGACAAATACCAATGCCTTGAAATGTACTATCCAACAGAACCGGGTGGAACACATAGCGCTTGTATTCTTTCTCAAGTGGTTCTGGAATAGACGTGTACAACAGTGCTTCATTGTAGTCATGGCTGAAGAACGCTGTGTTTACACATCGGAATGTATCGCCTAAATGGAAACCACCTCTCCATAGCCGTGAGTAAAACTCTTGTTGGTCGATTTCAAACGGACACTTTCGTCGGATTTCATCAGTGGCTAGCCGTGTACATCTGAAGTCGTCTTCCATTTGATGAACTGAGGCACTTCGTGCTCTGTTTGGTGTATCAATATGTGCTTTGCTATTCTGAGTCCACGTCTTATCTGATGGGTTGAAACTTTTCAAAGTGAACTGTGCTTCCCGATGCCTAACTTCCAACGTAGTTTCAAGCATTCCTGTTGTATTTGGTGCAAAGATAAACCTTTCGAATTTGAGGTCTCGCAGCGTGACAATGTCTGCATCCTGGAATTGTTCCCGCGCAGCCGCTAACATTGTCTCTGTCTGAGCTGCTGCCGGTATGACAATACTGCCATGTAATTTATGATCTCGTACCCAAGGGACAGATGACATTCCATACTTGGATCTCCATACTTGTGGAGCACCATCGCCTTTAAAGTGAGATAGTTCTTGACGCTTACCAAGGAGTGGATGATGAGTTGCTGGAAACTTGAAAAGTTTGTTTGCTTTTTCTGTTGACGCTGAACACATTACTCTTTGCCAAGGATATGTTGGAAGTGACATGACTTTGTATTCGCCACCATCTTTGAACAATAGATCCAGATCATAGTGATACCCTTCAACATGAAGCTTGGCTAACGAACGCAGAATGTTGACTTTGTCGTCTGCTACTTCTCTTGTGTCTGATGGACGCCTCAATGATCCTGTGACGAACATGTGCGGGTTGGTCTTGTTTCCATAGGAGATGATGATGTCCCGCAGTGCTGGCGACAGAGCAGGATGTGGACTTATCTCCAAGAAGCAGTTGTAACCATCACGAATGACTTTCTCCACAGCAGTTCGGAATTTAACAGCTTGTCTGACATTCTTCCACCAATAATCTGGCGTGTTTGCCGTCTCGCGATCAAGATACTCATTCGTGACTGTGGACACCATTGGTACAACTGGAACCATCCCATACATGTCCTTAGAGGAAGACGAATCCATGTATTTCAACTTTCTGATCAAGTCTTTCTTTACCTCATCTTGTTGATAACTATGGAAGGCATTATCAACTCTAAGACTGATGCATCGGATGCCATCTCGTTTTAATCCATCTGCAAACCCAGTGACCGACTCCTTGTCTCCTGATAACACAATTTGACTCGGGCTATTTACAGCTGCAACATCTACCACACTTACAAACTCGCTATTCTCTAACCTTGCCTGTACCTCTTCTACTGCATGCAGTACAGCAACCATAGACCCCCTACCGCTTGTCTTTTTCATCTGTCGTCCTCTGATGTAGATCAGTTTCACGGCATCCTCAAGAGTGAGTAACCCGGCAGCTTGGGCGGCGGCGACTTCTCCAACACTGTGCCCGATGATGGCATCTGGGATCACTCCACGTAACCGATAAAGCTCTGCCAAGGCGATCTGCACGGCACACACACACGGCTGGGCAATTTCTGCAAGGTAAGATAGGATATTGATTGTTATAGCCGATAGCCTTTTGTATCTTTTCTAAATAAATGTTATACCTATACCTGAATTTAACTGAGTTTTGAAACGTAACAGTCAAAAACATTTCTATACCTTAAGGCTACGGTCCTTTTTCAGTAATAAAATAAAGAAATGTTATCTTTACTGCGAGATTAATTTTGCTACTCGCACATAGCCTGCTAACAACATTGTTGGCATACATGTCGGGGTAGGTTCCTTTAAGTGAAATAAATAATCATGGCTAATGTATTAACAGATCATTTTCTATAAACACGCCAAAATTGTGACAGTGTGTCATGTGTAAATAGTTAAAAAAAACTTGTAGCGAACGAAAAATTCTCCCATATTCTCAAGGGATAGAAGCCTTAAACTTTGAATTACACATTATCGGTGAGTTTAAAATGCATTAATGTTCGAGTATTTACACTTCACAACACGTTGACGTTAGCGGGGCTCGACTCGTGACTCATAACCTTCTGATCATGAGTCCTGCACTGTTCCGCTAGGCCACACGCGCCAACATGCTGCTCATGTGAAAGTTTCTAGTCGCGAAATAAATCAAAGTAGCTCATTATGCTAAGTTTGGTAATTACATGTATCTTTTGGTGCTTAAAAAT
>JXSR01S010047.1:13308-32786 GCA_000969725.1 Ophiothrix spiculata
ACAAGGGCAGAGAAAGAGAGGAAGACCAAAGGGCACATGGAGAAGAACAATAGACCAGGAAATGAAACTCATTAACCAAACTTGGAACAGCCTAGGAGGACTCGCCCAGAACAGAGGAAACTGGCGTTCAGCTGTGGATGCACTATGCACTGCAAAGTGTGAAGAGGATTAAGTAAGTAAGCACTCACCTGTTTGGTTGATTCTCTCCCTGTCCAGTTCTCGCGTCAGCATGTGAATCAGTGACCACTTGGCACCACACTTAGCCAGAATCTTGTCGATTTTCTGAAAGAAAATATAAAGACAATTGATTATGTTTGGGCCTTTATGATGTTGAATACCAAAATCAAATATGACTTTTCATCTCAAAACATCCGTAAATGTAGCCTTATCATGTTTACTTTTCAAATATATATTTGCAAAACCATGTTATATTAAAATGACACTCATTTAACTTCGCTCGGTTTCCAGAAGCCAAGATATGGTCCGGCAAAGGTTGTCAGGGAATAAAATGTGAAACTGAGATCAACTCTTTTTTAATATCAGTAAGCCCTATATTTTCTATTGGTTGTTCTCAAAACATACATATATATTTCAGATTTCGATCATTTCATTAGAAATATCACAAATTATAGTAAAGCAAAAAGTAATTATTAACAAATGGATTGAAAGCCAAAAGAAATAGGATATTCAATTTGCTGCATTTTACCAAATCGAATTATCCGATGAAATTGTTTTTTACCTTAACTAATTCAATGGTTACTTTACAGTTTGGGGGTTGAGGATAAAGTGACATTATTGTCATCTCATAATGCTTTTCAGAACACCTCAACATTAGGATAGGATAGCAGACTTTTCAACAAGTCGTCCATGGTGTGTTAATTAACCAATTACCGCGACATCCTCCCTAACACGTAAACATGCAGGATCTGAGTTGCAAAGCAGTACATAAAAGCCTCCTTTACAAGCATCCTTTTTTTTTAAAATAGCATTTCAGTCGCACTTATTTCGTCTGAATTTCCCCGTATTTACCAAATGCATGCCCCTTTGACAACCTCAAATTGATATACGTGTACTAAGGTTAGGCCCCCTATAATATTAGTTTGCCTGTCCTTGTCCGACCAATTCTATAAGTTTTTACCGAAACTACTGGTTTGATTTTCTACACCATTTTAGAACATTAATCAAGTGTTAAAATCTTTAAAAAATCAATTATATTTAACCCATGTTTGGGCTCTTTTTTACATTCGTACAGAATTTATAACCAAGAAAAAATTAAAATATATTATAAACAAGAATAGTCTTTAAAAAGACAAACATCGCCTAGGATGCGTTTGAGTTTGAATTAAAACTGATGTAGATAGATGTACGAATGAGAAAAGCAGACAAAGTTGACAAATTACATTATTGTTTTCAAGTTGTATTGGAAATGCAAGATAATAATGTAAAAAATACAAGTGAGAACAATGTATATTTTTAAGATATACACAATGAAATGAATACTTTGTTTCCGACCGACCGACATCTTGACAAGCAAATAATTTTTATCGGCCTGAAGGGGCAAAGCCTTATACTCAACTTGACAATGAGTGCCGAATCATAAAACCCACCAAAGCATTAAAGAAATAAAGGCTGTTCTTCTATATAAGTAACGTGGTCAGGGTAGAGCAAATATATAGGTCATTCTTACAAAATCTGCACTTGATTTTCACCTGAAAGTTGCTTTTTTTGACAAACGGCGCTTCAATTCATAACACCGGAACATTAACTAATACGGAAGACTGCACATTTCTTAAAATCCAGGTAAGATTGACATCAAACTTTACCTTTTTATAAAACAAAATCATGAAAATAGGGCGTAGTTCTAATTAATCAGCAACCGTTAGGGGGTTAGGTCTAATTAGGGCCTAATCTTACTGAACTGAATTTTACCCAATCTAATAAATTGAGTGTCCGGTAAAATAATTGTACTCAAGTTTAGTATAATTTCCTGTTATGGTAATTGCAGATGGACAAACATGACATAGGCAAAGGTAGCTCACTTTATGCCCACCCTGCATTGTGCAACATTTATACGACACAGTTAATGATTAGTCCAAAAACTTTATTGATAGATATAAAATATTGGCATATGATATATACATTGTTGGCGAAATTTTAATACCAGATACGAACCATTACTCCAGCCATTTGTGATGGCTCACCCTGAAAGGGTGGGCTTTGCAGATGATGTCAATTTTAATTCTATCATTTCATCTGTTACAGCATTTTCTAAGCTTTAAAATGACACCTTACTTGTTGAACTTGGTCAAGGCGATAAAATGTTACAACAGAAAATCTACTGAAAATTCTTATTATTTCCTTTATTTTGGACTGCCTATTTTCACCAGTTTCTTGAAAGGTTTTCTGTCGCAAAGTCTCCTATTTTGAGGTGAGCATCGCATTTAATATAGGCCATATACACTGTAAAACACTGTTTAAAATGTTATCTCAACAATCCAGAAACTTATTTTTAAATCTAAGGAGACTTGTTAAAATAACAAAACGTTTTTGGATTTGAGAGTAAGTCTTTGAGATTAAGACGTAATTCTCTCGTGTGCTTATTAACTGCTTTCTAAGTCCATTATCGATTTATCTTTAATCTACAGGATTTATTTGAAATATAAAGTATTTTTGACGGACTTATTATCGTAAATCTCAAAACGGTTTGGTCATTTTAACAAGTCTCTTAAGACTTAAAAATAAGTCTCAGGATTTTACTGCTGTTTTAATGACGTTGTTAAAAGTGTTAAAATCGATACATTGTTAAAAGTGTTGTTGTTTAAAGTTAAACAACAACGTTCAGTATCTTATTCAAGCGTGTTGTCTTAAGGCTGGGGTAGACCTTCAACTAGCATAAATGGTTTTTGTACTCTCAAGCTATTTGCTTAGACAATATAAAAGTATACATTTTTAGAAGTGAATTTTTACCTTGAACATATTGGTGATATCGGTTTTTGACCAAAAATGTTGAATTTGGCAAAAAATGCCAAAAATCTTCACTTTTGCCCCAAAATTTCTGGAAAGCCTAACTAAATTTTGCATTCGTGAAATTTTGAACTTTTTTGCTTTTTGGAATTAAGAAACAAATGTCTAGGAACGGTTTTCTCAAATTTTTGATTTTTATCTTATTTTTTGAAAAATTGCCCAAAATAGGTCAAAAATTGCCATTTTGGTGGCAGCAGTGGGATTTGTATACATTTTTTGACTTTTTTTCGGCATTTTTTTAAAAACTAAGAAAAAAATCAAACATTTGAGAAAACCGTTCCTAGACAATTTGTTTCTAGATTTCAAAAAGCAAAAAAGTTCAACATTTCACAAATGCAAATTTTAGTTAGGCTTCCCAGAAATTTTGGGGCAAAAAATAAAAAAATTGGCATTTTTTGCCAAAATTGTCATTTTTGGGTCACAGACTGATATCATCATCATGTTCAGGGTAAAAATCCGCTCCTAAATATGTATACTTTTATATAGTTAATATAATTAGTTTGAGAGTTAGAGTACAAAAACCATTTATGCCATTTGAAGGTCTACCCGTAATTTTTGAACAAGCTGTTTAATTTTAAACAAGGTTGAGCGATGATCTATCGATGCAGTGTTTGATTAACATTTTAAACAACTTTTTCTAACAGTGTATTCAAAATTGTAGAAGCATCTATCAAGAATTGCTTATATATGATAAAATCAAAAAAAAAAGTTACCCTATCGTTGAATGATTAATGATTAAGGGACGAAAACTTAATTGATCATAAATAAAACACATTTTGAAAATTGTACCCAGGAGAGTAAAGCCAGGAAGTACTTGAAGGCATGTATTGCCTGAGTTGAGCAGACAGATAATAAGTGCAGAATTAGATGCAAAGTCTGTAAAAACACCCGGAAAATGGGAAGGAAACGGTAATATAGGATGAAATTGAGCAAAATGGTGTGTCTTAGTAGTCAATTTGCAGCCAATTATCAGGTGTTTTGAACTACACACAAGAGAATAGTGTTTAAGGAATGATGTGACAGGCTTCTAAAAGGACAAAACCGATTTGCGTCATTTAGCACGTAATTGCATGGTGCCATTTGGTGCTGTTGCTGATTTGTCAGTTAAGGTTTCAATAGTATTTTAATTTAAACCACTGGAATTTTGACTAAAAAGACTATAATTTAGAATAGTGTGGAATGACGGTATAGCGCTCATGACATCGGTGACGTAAAACAGTATTAAAGTATTTTTAACATAAGCCTCACGGGCATAAGCCAGCTGGTTTGCCACGTGGTGTCTTTTGTATGCGGAGTTCAAAGAGTATCAAACGGGAAAATCTACACGGGTGGGCAGACCCAGATGCCACCACCGATCGTCGCTTTGCAGTAGAATGTGCTATACAGAACTCTATGTATATCATTATCAGAGATCTGGATCTCGGAGATCCGCGTGCATCTCGCTTGTGCCCAAATCGATTGTGGCGTCAAGATATCGCGCTTTGAGAAAGGGGGCATGGTTTTTATGACATTGTATATATAAATGTTTGCTTACCTTGATGACATGCTTGAACTGTGGTTCATCCTCCATGAGTTGTCTCGCCATCCCCCACCACTGGGTTCCCATGCCAGAAAACACAAAGACTAGACGATGGCTTGCGTTTCCATCCGGCGTCTTCCCTTCCGTTACATTGTAAGCTACTCTTGGATCATGTTCTAGCTTGAGTCTGATCTGTTCCGCTGCTTCCCTTGCTGTCCTCGCTATCACACCCATACGGTACTGATGATGTGTAGAACGCACTGCAGCTGTGTATACAGTATTGCTAAACATCCTTAGATCATTACCAATGTTATCGTTCAGGTAACTATGCCAGTCTTCCAAGCGTTGTTTTAGGGCATCTTTACATCCTCCAGAAACAAAAAGGATTGTGGGAACAACACTTTCATTTTCTTGATGGAGCGAGCTTCCACCGACGCCACGCTCATTGCGGTGAGTATATCCTTCTAAGACCAAATGAGCATTAGCACCTCCAAAACCGAAAGAGCTAACACTCGCAATCTTTTTAGCATTCTTTGGCCATCTAGTCAGTTCTGAGGGTATTCTCAAGTTAAGTTCATCAAAGTCCACGTTCTCATTCCCTTGCCTAAAATGCACGACCTTTGGTATCTGCTCATAATGAAGTGCTAGCGCTGTTTTAATGAGTCCAGCCACGCCAGCTGCTCCCTCGGCGTGACCTATATTAGATTTGACGGAGCCTAAGAATAAGGGAGGATGTTCTGTTGTCCGGCTAAAACCTAAAGCTTCTCCAATGGCATTTGCCTCCGTCTTATCGCCTACTTGTGTCCCTGTACCATGGGCTTCAACCACAACCACTTCTTCTCTTTTCGTCTGCGAGTTCTTAAATGCTTGTTCGATGAGTGACACCTGTGAATCAAAACTTGGATTGGCTATACCAGGGGTTCGTCCATCATTACATAAAGCTCCTCCTCGAATAACGGAGTAAATCCTATCGCCATCATCTATGGCTCTCTGAAGACTTTTAAGAACTACTATCCCTGCACCTTCTCCTCGCGAGTATCCATCAGCAGACCGGTCAAAACTTTTACATTTTCCATCAGGTGCCATCATACCAGCCTGACAAAACCCAATGCTGGTCACAGGCAGGAGAGAGATATTAGCTCCACCAGCAACGGCCATCTCACAGGTGCCATTACGAATGGACTCACAGGCTAAATGGACGGAATACAGTGATGAAGAACATGCGGTATCAACAACAAAACTTGGCCCGCGAAAGTCAAATTCGTAGGAAATCCGATTAGCACTCATACATGAGTTGGTTCCTGAATTGGTGTACTGGTTAATATTGTCATTGGGCATTCCTAATAGGATTCCGTATTCACTGGCTGTAAGTCCAATATATACTCCTGTGTTCGAGCCTCGGACACTTTGTGTAGGAATCCCTGCGTCTTCTAATGCTTCCCATGTGGTTTCTAGTAAGAGACGAACTTGTGGGTCTAGATGGTTAGCCTCCTCTGAAACACAAATTGAGATAAGAATATACTGGGTTATTTGTTCTTACCTTTTTAATAGTTCTAAATGGGTTGTAAAGATAAATTATTTACTACTTAGAAATGTTGTTGCTTTCTATACAAATACGCAATGTTTTAACATACATGTATGTTTTAACATACATGTACATAGAATGTTTGTCAAATATTTTATCATTAAAGCATATTTCATGTTATTCGAATCATTCGAATTATTAAATCTTCTCGAACAATGTCGAATGTGTTGTATTTGAAAAATGTGAAATGATAAGGTTGAACTTTCAAAGACGGTAAAATCCGTAGAATGGACAATATATAAAATTATAATCATTTGATATTGTAAAATGGATGACAGTTGCTGGTTTAAAAAGCGAACGTACCATTATGCTTAAAAAATAGGACATATTAAAAAAAAAATCAATAAATGTTGAACAATATCTTCACCAAAAGAAAGACATATTTTATCTGCTAAAATATGCAGACCATATTGCATTACAAATTTTTACCTGGTGATATCTTGAAGAATTGTCTGTCAAATTCTTCTGGATGTTGTAAAAGATACCCTGAACATCGGTTAAACATCTTTCCAGGAATTTTCTTTCCAGGATAAAGAAAGAAAGACGAATCAAATCGATCAGGCGGCGGCGGAATGGTACAGTCAAGTCCTTTGGAAAGCATATCCCAGAATTTGCGTACACCCTCGACGCCATTGGCGTAGCGGCATCCAATACCAACGATGGCGACCTTCTTGTCAGCTGAGAGTGTATCGTCAGGGTCAACAGTATGTTGAGATTTCTTGTGCTTGATGTCGTCTGCTGCATTTTGCCGTTTGAATTTCCCGCCAAGTGTTCGTCTGAGCGTGCCCATACGCTGACTAGGTCTGTGTGGATCCTCCATGATGGCCCGGTGTTAGCCAATAGGCCTGGAGTTTGAATCTATTGGAAAATAAGATATAAAATGATTGAGGTAAGAAATGTAAACCTATTATTGTGAACAATTTACATCCAAGAATGTTATAACACCAATCTCACTGTACCATACTTTCAGAAAGACCTTGATTTGTGAAATATAAATCCATTACGCTTTTGCTTTTGACCATAAATTAGGGGCCTATCTGAGAAGGTGAGCTGTTTGTAAATCATACATTGTTCGTTATGACATTTTTTCAAAATGTGTTTAAAATAGCGAGAGTTTAATTTAGTTGCCTTGACTCATCCATGAACTTGAATAATCGTGAATAATTTCGAATCGGAGTTACTGTTATTATGAATCAGAATTTGATGACATTAAGACAACATATGAAACAACAAACAACTTTGCTAAACTAGACACCTATGAAATAAAATCAAAACGTCAGACAAAATAGTCACAAAGAACTTAAACCAAAACGAAAAAGCAAGGTAAATCATCTCTTGTCCTATTCTCTATAAACCTTGAAGTATGCAGCAGGCAATCATACTCTGCGACGAAATCCATAGCATATCCTTTGTATTCTACACCCAGGATTCTACAGCATTGTAAACTGGTTGTTTTGTATTGTGTAAGAGACCTAGTATTGATTGATTAGGATTGATTAAGGCCAAATCACTGCGTATTAATATTTTTTGTACATTAATCGTTCATAATTTTGGTATTATTTTGGGCTATTTTTTAAGTTGCTACTGCATGGACAAACATTGAACATAAGTTCATTTGAATATTCAGTAAGATTAAGCACGTGTTTATTATTTGAAAAATACGGACCAATTTACTACCCCGTATGGTTATATTGGTTATGTGCGTTAATCCAGGGCGTTAATCGGCAGCTTACAGCATATACATCAAGGTTTATAGAGTATATGACATTTCCATTGCCATCAGAATCAGATTAGTCTAAAATCAAAAAGGTATATATTTCTGTAGATAAATAGATATGTCTGTGGCTAGAAATAACATAGACCCATGCAGTACCGACTGTTAACGGTGCATATGAATCATAGCGACATGACATGTGCACGCAGCTGACGTTTGGCTGATCGAGACTATTAGTTTCCTGTGTGTCTGATTGCCTAGTTCTAATATCTCGGGGCAACTGGATATCCATGTAAGTTATTTATGAACATCATAGCACACTCTTCAATGCTGTGTTAAGGTGAATATAATTTCGAGTCAATGTTGTCTAGGTTTTATGCATTATAAAAATAGCAGCACAAGGACTCCAATTATGAATGTACTAAGAATAGGCTATGGCGAGTCACAGTGTAGAGATTATATTAGACTTCAACATATAATACTAAACGTTAGACTAGTCTATTGCTTGTAGATCTGTTAGAACTAAGAAGTCAAAATAAACACGTTTTAAATCTATGGATCACTATGAACAACACCCGCCTCCGTTTAACATGTTCCTAAAATCATTCCGTATAAAAAGGGTTACGTCAGCAATTTATATTACAAAGCATTTGATGGTTGTTTAACATCTTTCACCATCAGAATATTATGTACACATTTAATTACCTCACACTGTAAATTGAATTTCTGAAAATTTACATTGACTGTGTATGTAATACTATGATTACAGGATAATGACCCTCTCTGTGTTGGTCAATCTGTCATCGGCTTGAAATATACGATATCTTGTAATTACCCAGCTAACGTCTTTACTTGGTGCTATTAATGTTATCCAGGGCTTGGTTGTACGCAGTGTCAAATATTGCGCATATTAATGCTTCTACGCGATCACTTTTGATTAATAATTTACTTTTCACTAATAATTTTGTTACATTTTGTTGCATGTCCGATAAATGTTTTAATCACTAAATAATTGCATACAAACCTAAAAGAAACTCAATAAAATAAATGTCAGAAGTAAAACACAAAAGATAAAATGGATGATGTTAATAAGTTTTCCAGATAGATTTCATGGTTCATGTAATGATATATATTCGTATAGTCATCATACAGCTCCTGTATTTCGTATAACACTAACAGTCTTGACTTTATGTGCCCTTTACGACTGATGCAAGCTATATAGTACATTTTGGAAACTATTTAAAAAAAAATTGAACGACCGAGTAAGACGCTGTAGTTCCGATCTTAACAATTCATTTTTAAATTCATTTTTGGTGTCAAATAACTTGCATCAGAAATATATGTAAGGTGTTTTTCCACAAAGGAAAGGAATAACTATGTGTTAAAATTCAATATATAATCTAATTTGTAATCGGCTCGACATATACGGTATCTTGTCATAACGTCTTCACTTAGTGTATCAGTGTTACCCAGGACTTGGTTGTGCGCAGTTTCAAGTATTGTGCATAACAATGCTTCTACGAGATAACTTGCATCAGAAATGTAAAGTGATTTTTCCACAAAGGAAAGGAATAATTATGTGTTTGAATTCAATATATATATTAATTTATTGTCTCATAAACCTTAAGGTTAATTTTATGAGTATCTTAAAACTTAATGAAATAGAATAGAATAAAGTAAATATCAAGATTGAATCAAATCAAATAAAAAATGAGATAAAATGGAATAGAATAAAATAGGGAATATAATACACTAGAATACAATAATATTCCTTCTCTATAATTCTCGGCATTAACAATATCAAAACAAACAAGGTGTCATCAAACGTCAAAATAAACACGTTTTAAATCTATGGATCACTATGAACAACACCCGCCTCCGTTTAACATGTTCCTAAAATCATTCCGTATAAAAAGGGTTACGTCTAAATTTATTATATTCATCATTAGCCTATTAAGAACTTCAATAAAACGCTAGGATTTTAAAAATTAATACGTAGTTGATTGACTTCTTATTTTGAATTTCAAATGTAATAACGTTTGTAAAACAATCTAAAAACACGAAATGTGGGAAAATATGGTTTCTGAATATTAATGATTACTACAAGAATAGTCCAAGAAGGGCGATATATAGGTATGGCATCGAAGGAGTGCAATTAATGTATTATAGGCATGCACTATTCTCGTATAATGTTAATGTATAATTCTTAAACTTTATGTTAAATTTTGCTTATTTTACCTCAAAAATATTTTTGTATAAATTTTACAGTATGATTCTCTTCAAAAATTAACATATAGGATAATTTTCTCAGCATAATTCAACAAAATAAGGATTAGTAACTAACCTCACACCCAACATAAAAGTATGTGTACCCCTGGCTTGTGATTCGCCATATCCAGAGGAGGACGTGTTACGGTCAGCTTTAAGTATGCTCTTCCTATGAATAACCCTTAAACTGCAGGCTCATTGTGTTCAGGGGAACTCACTAATTGGATGCAGGTCGCATACTAATGCTACATAGAGGGAAATGAATTGTTGAGGCATTTGGCGTTATCTTGGCATCTTAACAAAAACAAACAAGTTTTATAAACAGTTCCTATGACAACCTTCTGCTACATGGTCGTTGAGTCTCAGATACAAGAAAACACCTATTTTCTTACCAATTGAAAATCTTTATGATTTATATATGTTGCTAAAACTTTGCTATATCTCAAAATGATTTTATATACAAAGAAAATTAAATTTTATGAATGGTGTTAACATTTATTTAAAAATTTCATGTTCATACAAATGTCGGAAAACGGGAGCAAGAAGTTTTTAATGATTTATGTTATTGATTTTTGTTTAAAGTTGGTTACATGTATGATGTTGTTTCAGAACGAGCTAAAGATGAGGAACTGTGTTATATTTAAGGAGAATAAGTTTTAGTTGATTCTAAACTTATTTCACATATTTTTCCTTAGTTCATATATGCCTGGCATCTACGTGTCCTCTCGGTGAACTGGAAAGCGTGGCGAACTATTTTCCAGAGACTGAAGAGTTTCATCAAGATCCTTCATGATCTTTCACATATTTTGTACAAAATGTTAACTAAATACATATCTAGAAAATGCTTACATCTTGACTGTTGCCAATTCTGGCACATGTTTACCAATCTAGAAAAGAATAGTTCTAATTAGAAATGAGTCAACATTGAAAGAACAGCTGGGACACTATCATTTAACAGCTAGCAAAAGTCGTTGGTAACATACACGTGACATCGTGACCCGGACCGAAAATAGCCCATTTAGCTTGATTAGAGCATTGTTAAAAGTTCAAGTTGAAAAATTAAGTAATGAAACGAAAACAATGTACTTTTTAAGTCATAAAATGTGACCATACATGTAAAATGTGAAAGTCAACGTTCAAGCTATATTTGCTTGCTTGTCCCAACATCTCGATTGTTTTCAATAATGATAATGAATTATCCCTAGTCACTGTGGCTCAAATCAGAGGCATTTTAATGGAAATGACTCCCAGTAAAGTTTTTCGTGATGTTAGTATTGATAGTTGTCGCCATTGGTCAAATTAAGGACAGGTCTGCTTCTATCGCTACCAAGTTTCCTTTGCTCAAAATAACCCTTTTTTGAAGGGACTGGCCTAGATTCTTCCCACTAAATTTTTACCTACATATTTTTTTACATGAAATGGTAGAACATGTTTATAGTAATATAACCTACAAGTAGTTTTCCATGATTTTGAGGAATATTGGAGAAAATTGCAATTCTTAACCTGCTTTAATTTTTTTCGTCGGCGAAAAAAGAAGATGTGAAAACAGTGTTTCTAGTTTTTATAGATTTTTTAAAAGATTTTATTTCTACACACGTGATGGGTAAACAAATTATTTTTTATGAAATTGTTTCTCTTTTAATATGTATTAAATTATCTCTAAGGGTTTTGTTTGATTTTTTTATCTGGTAAATCAAGATCTGTGGTACAAATTTAGGATTCAGAAAACACAAGATAGTCACACCACCATCAAAGAATGATATATTGCCAATTAGTTATCTCTCAATTTGAGCCATTTCTGTTTACATTTTTGTACTTTTTTGGATATTACTACACTTTTAAGCTTTATTTAGAGCATTTCCAAGAGTTTTTGATTCTAAGTGGAATCTAGGCTAGTCCCTTTAAATAACGTGTTACTTATCATCCTTAACAACAGTGCTAACACCGTATAACGTGACTTATTGCAGCAAGCTGGGCGGTCAGACTATTCTTCTACAATCAATACAACTAAAAAGTAAGATGCATTTCTTTCGATATATCTATCCCATCCCACAGCAAAGTTTTAATACATTTATTCAATGAATGGGTTTAATAATTGGTGACCGGACTATCGTGTTTTAAGGGTAAAATATTTGTAGCTCTCATAATACTTAAACTTACTGGAATCACCTGTAATGTTGGTATTGTAAAATAAATGGATTGCTGTACATTGTTCACTAGACTCATGGTATAAAGAAAACATGAGAGACAAAAGGTTTGCTGAAGTTGTTAGCTAAATGCTCAACATAGATGGCATTTAATTCTTTAAATTGTTACATAAGCCATAAGTTCAAATGATAATTCATTTACATTTATTAGATTTGTGTAATATTTGGCGCTGTGAAACAGTACATATTAAGCAGCTCTCTGCACTGTTGTTTGAAGTGGACATTTATTCATTTTTAACCCAAAATTCATTTTTTTCTTCACAGAACGTTGAAAAAGCAGTATAAATAGCTTGCATACTAAAGTTTTGGACCCATTCTTAAAATTGTATATCATTTTGGATGAAATTTGCTTAATTTTGAGCTCATTTATTGGTATTTTTTGTAAATTTAGAATTGTGCAAAAAAGAGGGAGCTATACATATTTCAAATTATTGATTATATTTGATTATCGATTATGTCGTTTGATCTGTGAAGATTTTGGTTAAAAATGATAAATAAAATTTTCTTGAGGTCATTTGCTTCATTTGTATATCTAATTTCGGTAGTACACACCAGCGTATCTCTTCCACATTCAAAAATGAGTTTTAATGAATAGCGCCATCTATTTGGACACTTAGAAATAAAATGTCCCTATTTCTATTGGGTTCAAACAACAGTGTCTGCAGGTCAGAAAAGAATCCTACATTGGTTATGTGTAACGATTATTTATTATCATACATTTGCAGAATAAATTGCAGACATGGATTGCTGTACACTGCTGGTTGCTTTCCGAAATTGGCCACAAAACAGGACCAAGTCAGTCCTGGACTAAGTGAAAATTTTATTTCTTCATAAATAACACATTTTTGGAGAAATCTAGTGATAATTATTATTCTGATTTAAAGAGTCAATTTTAAGTCGATATTTGTTTTACTAGTAGAAAGAGGTTTGCATCTATGCTGCTATTGTATTTTTGTGATTTGTTTAAAAAAAGTATCAGCATGCGCATGTGTGTCTGATGAAAAGGGTATCTTTAAAAACAACTAATATAACTGAGTTTTAGTATAAAAAACGTATATATTAAAAACAATTAGCTTTTTAGATGAATGAAGTAGGGAACTCTGATCTTGCACAGTGTGTGGCCGTAATTCATGCTATAATCAATCGATTACATTACTCTAGCCACGTTTTTAAGATGGCAAGCAACAGGTTGTTTTATTAAAGCAAAGGAAACTTGATAGTGATAGAAAAAATACTTCAAAGACCTTACATTGGTTGATGACGATAACTATCAATACCAATATCAAGAAAAAAGTTGCCAACTAAATCTTTTATCTCTTTTAACATGTTTTAGAGATTGAATCAGAAGAGAAATTGATCTGCTCGGTGGTAATCTCGATCTATCAAGTGTCATTGCAATAATGAAGACACCCACCAGATCGAAAATTCCGTTTAAAAACAAAAGAATAACATAATAATTTTTTTTTATCTTTATGATAAAGACGTTGTAAGGTTGAAATCTGCTCCAATAATTACAAACTTACCTTTGATGTTATCTAATAATGTCCATTGATCCGAAGTAAAAGTGTAATTTTTCTCCCAACTTCCAACAAAAGGTTAATAAAAGTTCCACGTTGCCAAAGACTTGCAATATGGCAAGCAAACTGCAGAAAGCGGAGGTAGTATAAATCACGTTTAGGTGGTTAGTGTCTTGACTTGTACTGCAGGTAGGAAGACGAAATGTCAGCTCTCCTTTTGCTGCAGCTAATTGACTGTTCCCTTCCCGTTGACTCACCCCCAGTTTTATAGAAGAATTGAACCGGTTTATCCCATGATGCACTGCTGTTCAAAGTTTGTTTGTAGAACATGGCATGCGTCCGAAGTTAGACCTTTAAGGCCTAATTTAGAATATTTTGGAACATTGATATCCTTCCAATGATCCGTAGTCGGGGTGATAGTGGGTGGATGATAAATAGGGTTGGGTCTAAATTTACATACGACATGCTAAAAATTTGTCAGATATTTAAACAGTATTTTACTATATTTACAATTACGGAATTCGTGTAATAAAATCATATAGTATTGAAAAGAAATGGAATATTTTCATCAAAATACCAATATAAAGAATAAAGAAATCCACCGGAAATCTAGTTTGTCATGAGGAAAAGTTTTGTTTTTAATATTTGATACAAATATACTCAGTTTTTCTGATTCCAATGAATATATGTTTACCAGAAAAACCCTTACAATCTTTGTTTTGCGTGTAATTATTTTTATGTAAAGTTGAATGCATAGTCAGAGAGTATGTAAATGTTGTATTTTATAGTCCACGAATTTAACTTTACTATACCGTTTGTTTCATTTCAATAGACAATATCCAACAAAAGTTATGTTTTATTAAATATTTGGTTGAAATTTAGTTTGGTCCAATTTCATGATTATTGGTCATAAAGCAGGAGTGTTTCTGAATGGAATAAAAATGGATTACCTTAGAAAATGTACTATATCCGTCTTATTTTATTATCAAATTTTTCAATTTTTCAGTATAAATAAAAGATAGTATGTAGATAATATATTAGTAAACATTATTACGATTGATTAAGCAAATCCAGGACAATACCCAATAGAATTTCATTTAAGGGGAACTTACAAAATCGTGAAACGGGACCAGACAATTTTGCTCCAAATATTTGACAAAGCGTAACTTCTGTTCTAGATTACTGATTGAAATGAAACAAACGTTATATTGAAGTCTGTTTCATTGGCTATAGAATGACATCTATACGTATTTACTGACTATCCGGTACAGCCAAGTAATTTACATACAAAGATTGTAATAATTTTTCTTAGACACATACTTTTTTGAGACCCTACAATTTGTAGGGTCTCAAAAAGTACCATACGGTGCATTACACTCTTAAAATTATCTTACTCTTGTTGAGCAAAAACTTACTCAACGGTCACAGCTCATTTTGTTGAGTAAAATCTTACTCAACGTTGGATAAACTTTACTCAACGTTGGGTAAAGTTTGCTCAACGTTGAGTAAGATGTGCTCAACATTCAGTACTATTGACTTAACCGAATAAGACTTTACTCAATGTTGAGTAAGATTTTACTCAACAATGAGCTGTGACCTTTTTACTCAACAAAGAGTAAAATAATTTTTAGAGTGTACGTACCAATTTCCAAAACATTATACGGTTGTACCAAACATTGTGGTTGTACCAAAACATTAGACCTATAACAACCGTTTACGACTATGCTAACTTAATCATAAGGTATACACTTGATACATACACCCCGAAAAAGGGGACTTTGCAACAAAACACCTTTCAAGTAACTGGTGGAAATAGGCAGCCAAAAATAAAAAAAATGATCAGAATTTCCAGCAGATTTTGTGTTGCAAAATTTGATCGCCTTGATCAATTTTTAACAAGTAAGGTGTAGGTGTCATTTTAAAGCTTAGAAAATGCTGTAACATATGAAGTGATAAAATCAAAATTGATATCATCTGCAAAGTCCAACTGTTGGGGTGGGTCAAAATAATAAAAATAATAATAATAATAAAATAATAAAAAATGTTTTGTTTCCTTTTAGTTTGTTCTCTGCTAATTTGCTATTACTTTGCCTTAAGGTATCAAGTATCCAATTAAAACTCAAAATTAAAAAAAAAAAGGATTTTCATTTTTTTGCATATTTAGGTACTTTGGAGTATGATGCATCCTAAAATCTTACAATTTTTTCTCAAACCCCTGGAAAATCAATTTATTTTATTCTAAAAATCCCTAATTAGCATATTTACAATTGGTACGATAAATACTTTTTGCGTTTTTCTCAGATTTGGAATTTTCATGGATTTTCAAACTTTGTGACATGATAAGTTCAAATGCTTTTATTTTTTGCACAAACATTCTTTGTTATGTTTGTCAGGTACTGACTGTTTAATTTTTTTAATTTTTTCCCTTCATTTGTTGAGGCGCCCAAATTCACGGAATTTTGAAATTTTCATTTTTAAGCAATTTCTACTATAAAAATTAAGAAAATGAAACAGTCAATACCTGAAGATTGTAAAATTAATTATTTCTGTGAAAACCAGAAGTATAGGGGTTGTTCGGATCTGGAGATACAGCGTTTCAAAAATAATCCAAAATGGCCGCCGCGAAATGTGCTGGAAATTATTTCTTTTCTGTTTTATTAACTATGCATGCCAAGAAAACACTTTGAAAATGCATTATGAAAAAAAAGTTCAAGTGGGTACTTGATACCTTAAGTGACAGGGTAATGTTTAACCTAATACCTATTAGAGATATTAAGCACCGGATAATTTTATTAAAGCATTGAACTTGTTAAATTAAGATACAATTCAAGTTGGTTGTAATTGAGACACATAGCACGACCATCAGAACGCCGACAGGAAATCAGATGTTCACTGTTAACTTCAAGCACCACAATCACCTGCTTCAATTAAGGCTACTTTGAAATTTAATTATTGTTTGTTAATTGGTCCCTTAATTGTTATTAAAGTTGTGATTATGTAATGTTTTCTAATGTTCTTTCGCCTTGCAGTTACAGATTTTATAGACTCCGATATTGGGCCAAGTGGGTCCATAGTTTTTGACCCAAAATGCATGATTTTTGCCCGAGGGGAAAGAAAACACCTTGTTTTTTTGTCCGATTATTTACTATAGGCAAAATAAAAATTTAATGACCAATTTAAACAAAACTCCATGACAGGGTTTGCATTCACAAACAATGGGGCCCTATACTCTGGATTTTTGTTTACACTGTCCTATAAATTATTGTTTGGCCTATAACTTAAATATTCTAAAAGTTTTTCTTTGCAGGATCTTGAAACAAATGTCCATGGTTGATTTTGAAATCTTTAATTTTTTCGTAACTTTTGACATTTTGCCAAAATATATAAAAATGTCAATTTTGACATATTTTTGGCAAATAGTTCAGAACTTTACTTTGGCATAATATTATTTACATGTTACTAGTTAGGCTTTCGAGACATTTTGGCTATAGAACCAAATCACACATTTTAGCCAATAAGGAAATCAGCATGGAAATGTGCTTCTAGAAAAGAATAATTTTATATGGATTTGATTTTCAGTTGATAATTTAACTTTTGGAAATATGATGGGTTGATATTTGCCCCCGCATCTGCCTTAGCAAGAGAAAAACAAACAAACAAACAAACAATTTTTAGAATGTAGAAAATAAATGGAAAAGGAAAAATGAATAAAAGGAATAAAAGGAAAAATACTAAACTGGACTTTGATTTAATATATCGAAAATAAATCTGAACAAATAAAGAAAATACAATAAAAAGAGGGCAGAAAATGACAATAAGACGCAATTTTTGAAGAAAGAAGGCAAAACGGTAGAATTCTCACAATTATTTTATATAGACCTATGAAATAAAATAGGGTGAGAATTCTGATCTGAAATTCTAAAATCACTCCATAGATGACGTCAATTGTATTTCACAACTAAACAATACTCATGTAATTTGTAAATCAAAACACTTGTCATTTAGATGACCCACCCATCCCATATGGGCGCGGTTAAATTGATGATCTCTTTGTATGTTCATTATTGCCAAACAATCAAACCTCAATGTTCGTAATTAATTAGGATGTCCCAAATAGAAACAATATCCGAAGTTGTTTTCTATTGCCACTTAAATGAAGATCAAAAGTTCAGAAGCCGTCAATAGTGAGGATCCTGAATAGCCGGTAGCACGGGTAAGTAGATATTTAACGAGCCCTTATTTGCAACGAACTCCTAATGCGGTGTTTGATCACCTTTAAGGAGGATCCGTCAATTAAGCGTCGGATGGGAGTCTTCCCGGATGTCTCTTAGTACCGGTTGGGATGGGTAACATGAAGTTTGAAATTATTGGGGCCTGATCATAAAGGTTATTCGATAATAATCGGCATTGGAATTTTTGGACCACAAAAAATTACTTCTTTTTTTGTTTTAACAAAAACTCAGAATATGGTATTCGCCGTTTTATACACGATGTGCTTGAATGATCTTATTTCTGACAACAAAGACCAAGCTATGATGGGTGGTTTTGAAAAATAAAGTTAAAAGCACAACCTTATCGCGTTTAAAACGTCAATTTAAAATTTCCATCAGTAAAGCATGGAAGGAGATATCTTTTTCCATGATAAAAGTTACATTGATGAAAATTGAAGCTTCTATTTTTGAAATTGACAACTGGACAATAAACATGATAAAGTCAACCGCTCTAATCGTTCATAAGAAAGTTTAACGTCCGAAAGGACATTACTAGGCCAAAAAAATAAATCGTTTGCTTGTTAAGAGCATTCACTCATCTCTCTATCTGAAAAATTATTAGGCTTACAATGATTACAATGTTGCAGTAAATGTATACAGCTATTTTCTACAGTGTTTAGATACTTGTCCGGGACCTTTGACCTCAGTCCAATTTCTTTCCACAATGTGATCTGTTTAATAAAAATAAAATGAAGAGACAATTAGAACTAACCATGTATGTGACTGTCCATGACGAATGAGCCGTAAACGCGATCTTTTGTCCTACTTTTCAACGTAGGTCTACTTGCAAAGACCATACTGAAAAGGTGATTTAAAAAGTAAGGGTGATTCATACTGAATGTATACTTTTGACGTCAAAATCATTCGACACCGAATGAAACTGGCTGACCATGCCGAGTTGAAACGGATTAAATAGCCCGCTTGTAAACACTATTTAGCACGTATTGATGCCCTGCAACATGTGGACACTAGCAAAATATATATCTTTCTCCGGTTCATACTTTTTATTCGATGCCGAATATATTTTGTCGTCACAAATATACATTCGGTAACGAATGTATGAGAGTATGAATCCATGCACCTAAGGATTAAAAGACACCTCAATAATCTGTACTTGAAATCAAGAAACCAAGATATGGTGCATCAAATATTGTCATGGAGAATAAGGTGGAACTATAAGATAAAAGTCCTTGGAACATATACAGCTTGTCCCAATATTAACCCTCAAAGAGCCGGGCTTTTTCGACCCATCTCACAGCCGGGGGGGGGGGCGGATTCCGCCCCCCCTTCTGATCTCGGAAACCGATTGACGAAACATCACGTGAAGGGTACTGGTGGATAGCTATGACCCTCACGAGTCCATTGGTACCAAA
>JXSR01S010047.1:34749-49380 GCA_000969725.1 Ophiothrix spiculata
CGATTGCAAAATTACATTGGTAAAAGGCATTGGGCTGTTTCATAAAACTATAGTTCTGAGAAAATCGAGTTTAAAATTTCTGTACTGGTAAAACTTGAATGGAGAAAGGATTTTTATATCGGTTTTTAAAACATTTGTCTTATGTTTTGGATGTTGAAACCTGATTAATATGATAGAATACACTTGAAAGGTAACATTTCTGATGAAATTAGAAATTCGACCTTGGACGTGATTTTTGACTATGCTCAGCTTCAATGGCCAATATCTCGTAGTCTACTATGCCGACTATGCCGGGCATTGGACAAGTTCAGCATCACCCCCACTTTTCCCCAAACATTTGGAGATTTTTGCATCATTTGAAATTTTAGCTGTAATAATGACAGCATGCAAAGTTTCATTGTCAAATTCAAACTCTATATCAAAATATTTAGATATTTTATTATTTTTAATTATCGTTGTCGACAACGATAAATACTGCCCTCTATAGTTGAATTTTAGAATTGGCCTTTTTAGGAGTTCTAATGAAAATTCAAAATTTCTTTTGATTTATCTGCAATCTATGATGTGAAAGGAATGTTTTACAAATAAATCTTTGGCTCTTTATCATTGTATAGCATCAATAAATACGTTTAGAGAATAGCCTCCCCAAAATCAACAAACAAAATATTTTTTTTTGACTTTTTTGAAGGTTTTGATCAAAATTTTCCTTACATCTGGTAATTGACTGTTATTTTCTAACATAGGAAGTGCAAATCATCGACAAACAAAATTCCAAAATTGTGTCCAATACCCCTTTAAGGTACCATTAGATATGACGGGACACATAATATCCCTATCATAATGATCGAGATCTGAGTGTGATTTGATAATGCGACAAATTCAAACGGAAATTGAGTTTTCGGGGATAATTTTAATTCAATTAAAACATGTTGTTTACAAAAACTTAACATTGCATTGATTTCATAATATTATACAAAATTTATATCCACAGCTTATAAATATACAAATACTTAAATATATACAATACTTGAGTCATCATTTTTTTCATTCAAATCATTATTCAAAAATATACAAAAAGATTACATCAATAGCTATTAAAGATAAGGCGAAATTTCAACTACACAAGTCCTTCAACAAGTTCCAATTTCATTTCTCCATATCACAAGAGTTCAACATACGTATGATACACATTTTTACGCAGTATTTACATACGCGTATATAGCTATTATATAGTCTATATAGAGTGGCAAAGTCACAACCATATATAATAAAATTGAAATACCCAATTTTATTAAGTTTTTGTAAAGAGAAACATACACACATTTTAACTTTGCCTCATATTTGAGACAAACATGCAACTTGCTCAATATCAATATATTATACATTAAATACAATATTTATTATATGTCTTTTGCTATATTTTTTTTTGTATAAATGTACACAATTATTCAAAGTGCATTGATGCAATGCTTAACTCTTTAAGAAGTCAGTTTTGTAGCACATAGTATTTGAAACAAATGTGGGCTTAAAATCGGCATCATTTTCTGATGTTGCCCTGTTATTTCGCCCAAAATATCACACATAATATTTACAATAATTCAATTTGTTTTCATTTGCGTTGAGAAAGATGGTAGTCTCCATCGAAACGTTAGCAGTAAGCAATTGTATTTACAACTTGGATCAGATTAATGAACTTGATCATGTTTATGAACAAAATTTCCATTACAGATTTATTTTATAGATAAAACTAGGTGCTGCATTTACTGACTGGCTTAGATTTATTTACATACAGTCCTGTGTTAAAATACACATACATTTGGTAAAGAATAAGGCCTCTGCCATTTAAGACAGTGTATAGCTCTTAAATATAACACTTCTCACTCATGACAGGAGAGCGAGCTGTACAATATGTTACAATATGGGGTATACAATATGGTACCAAACTGCAAACGTATATTGATGTATAGTCTTAATGTTTGAAATCAAAGGAAAATGGTCTGATTGTTTAACATTGTGCTTTTGATTTGAAAACCGGTTCTTGAACATATTTGATCACAAACATTACTGAAAAGCAATCCTTTGATAAAATGAGTCTGGCTACTTTAAAGTACTTTTTAATACATAATTCTTAGTTATTGTTTTTCACTTTGCAACACAAAATTGTTCCTGTAACATTTTTGAATTATATCTAAATCGCTGACAATTTTAAGTATTTTCATATCCTTTAAAGTAAATAAAAATGTACAAAACATTTCCACAATCGTTAAAAAACACACAATTCATAACACAAGATATAGACATTTATGAAATCATTGTAAAGACTTTTGTTAATGCAAATAGATTCGTATTTTACATTTTGTTAAATGAAAAAAATTACAGTCTTTCATGTTTTTTTTTTAATCTTAGGACAGAGCACAATATGAATAAAACCAGGTATTGACCGCTTGTCACTTTCATAAAACATTCAAGACTCGATTTGAAACTATATGATACATGTCTCTAGGTCGTTAAACACGAGTACAAATTATTATTTCCCTTGGCCTAAAAGCATCCATGCCACTTGAATACATGTCGGTAGGGTAATAACACTAAAAGTTGCAAAAATGTATACTTTTATTGATTTCCCTTTATAACTTTCCTATATCTTGACATACAGTAAGTGGTCACTTGGAAAGAATATTTTCTACTGAAACATTCAAAATTACTACCAAACTATATATTTCTATGCCTCACAGGAGACAGAAATGAAATTGCAATTTTAAACATAGAAAATATACATATTACACAAACTTGGAAGTAAGTTTTTTTCATTTCTGCGTCAGCCTTAACAAGTAAATTAAAAAACCAACACATTTGTTCATATACATGTATAGTCATAAAATAAATATAATAATTTACATATCTACAACAAAATTACACAGTTGTTCAAGTACATGATTATAGTACCGTATTGCATGGGACTCATATGATTTTTTTTTTAAATATTTAAAAAAAAAGGCAAAATCAAAAAGTATGTTATCCATGTAGTTACTGATCATAAACCATGGTTCAAATGTCATATACAACTTATTATTTTTTTGTTTTGATATTTGAACCCACATACATGGAAAGCTATCACCCAAAATGTCCAATTGTGAAATTGCACAATGTCGATCTATTCACCAATGGCTTTCTGTGGCAGATAAGCTGTAGTTATACCACCCAAAATACCCAATTGTAAAATTGCACTATGTCGATCTATTCACCAATGGCTTTCTGTAGCAGAGAAGCTGTATAATTTATAGTTATACCACCCAAAACGTCCAATTGTGAAATTGCACTATGTCGATCTATTCACCAATGGCTTAATTCTTTCGAGGCATTGCACAATGTCGGTCTATTCACCAATGGCTTTCTGTAGCAAAGAGGCTGTAGTAATACCACCCAAAATGTCCAATTGTGAGATTGTCACTCCAAGCTGATTGGTTGCCCAATTCACCATCTCCAAGGCAACCAAAGAATCCACACCATAATTGATCATTGGTTGACTTACATCGATTGCGTCAACAGGCATGCACAGGAGGTCGGCCATCTTGGCTTTGATGTTGACTTCCATGTCTTCTTTGCCCATAGAAGTATCTGATTTAGCGGTAGATCTGCTGCTTGTTGCCAGGTGCTTAAACTTGAGCATGGACTTGTGACAGAATTGTTGAGTCGAACCCCAGTCCTGTTGATAATGAATATAAGCAATTATTAAAATATGTGCGTATTTTTTCATTTGGTATATTGATTCTAACTGTTTCTTGCCTAAGTCAATCACATAACTGACCAATAAATAAGGCCTGGATGGTGTTGAGTAAAGACTTCAATCAACGTTATTTTTGAAATTTTGAATATCTATTCTGATATTCTATTGAAATTGAATACGCCAGTGTAAGAAAACCCCAACTCCAATAGCTACCTTCTGTTAATTATACTCTGAAAATGCTTTCACATCACTAAAATAGCCTTTCCATGTTAATATCCTAATCATAGTGTCACATTTGACCTTGTAGTTGACTTTTTAGACATTGTTAAATGATTGGTATAGTACATGGTTGCTATATTTAAACAGCCAGAACAAGAAAACACTAACTCCATGAGCTCCCCTCTGCAATTACATACTAGAAAAATTATCTAACAATGTCTAAAAAGTCAACTACAACAAGGTCAAATGTGACACTATGATTGGGATGTAGACATGGATATGCTTTTTAGTGATTTGAAAGCATTTTCAGAGATTTGTATGCATTTATATTTTACAGAACTTAACAAAAGGGAGCTTTTGGAGTTCGGGTTTTCTTGTACTGTCGTATTCAATTGTTAAAACATATGGGGGTATTTCAGGTATCTCAATACTAAATACAATACCCCAGTATTGTATTCTCTGAACATGATTGCAGAGCTTATTCGGCCAAAATACGACAGCCTAATTCTGAATAATAATAATTTATGTAAGTTAAAGCATTATCCTTATGTGAGCTAGAAATCCATAAACAATGATAAAGCTACCATCGTAGAATAGAATTTAACATTTTAACAATTTTGGCCCAAACCAGATTATCAGATGCATCAATACTTTGTTGTCGGAGTACACATTAGTATTAAGCCTATGCATATTTCTATGCATATTTTATGCAATTATTTGAATAATATCTCTTACCTGGTTGGCTAGGCAGACAACTGGCAGTTCATTCTGTTGAAGAAGTCTTCCAAGGACATCCAGGAACTCTTCGACATGAACCTGTAGGTTACCCTTCATGGCTAGAACTTTGACAGTATCATCTTTATCTTCCAGATATCCTGCCCCTTTGACTGGCGCAAGCTGTATGGACAACGCAGGGAGACCTTCAGCGTGGCGCTGTTCTGCCAGTGAATCTAGATAGTTGTTTGCTGCGCAGTAGATGGGTTGTGCGGGATGACCCCATACAGCAGAGATAGACGAGAGAAGGAAGAACACATCAAGATCATCTTCTTTGGTCAAAGTGTGAAGATTGAAGGCACCTGCTGCTTTTGCGCCAAGGATGCGATCTGACTGGTTAAAAGTGATTTCAGAAAAATTCTCTTCTTCAATAACTCCTGCTAGATGGAAGATGCCTTTAATTGGTGGCACTTTCTTATCATCACGAAGATTGTTCAGCATATCATTGACAGATTTTGACTCTGCTACATTGATCTGGACTTTGTGGACTGTTACTCCATTGTTCTTCAGATATTTGACCATTCTTTTAGCAGCTGCGGTTCTAGGACCATTTCGGGATGCAAGAACTATATGTCTAGCACCATTGTCGCAGAGCCAACGAGCCAATGCTTGACCAATTCCACCATACCCTCCAGTGACAATGTATGTGCCATTGGATGAGAACTTCTGCACTGCTGGTTTGAGTTCATCTGGTCGAAAGTCTTCTGGAATTTGGAAGACAATCTTGCCTATGTGAGATCCCTTGGACATGAAGCGGAATGCGTCTGTTAGTTTGTCCATTGAATAGACGGTTGTTGGTATTGGAGTAAGGACTGCATTGTTAAATAGACTGGTCACATTCTTCATGAGACGTTGTACAGCTTGAGGATTCTGGCGCATAAGAATGTCTACCTGACATGAAATAAAGCTCTTATTCTCCAAAAGTGCATTCATGGAGAGATTGGAATTTTGCAGAATGTCTCGCTTTCCAATCTCACAGAAACGTCCACAAGGAGCAAGAATTGACATGCTTGTTGCCAACAGTTTGCCAGAAAGAGAGTTGAGAACAACATCTACTCCTCTTCCGTCAGTGAAGCTCATTATATCGTCATAGAATTTGGTGGATCTAGAGTCACTGACAAACTCGACGCCGTCAATTTCATGTAAATATTTGCGCTTTTCTTCTGTCCCAGCAGTACAGATGATCTTTGCTCCCCGCATCCGGGCGATCTGAATAGCGGCAAGACCAACTCCTCCACAAGCAGAGTGAATGAGTACCGTCTCACCCTGCTGTAAGTTGGCTCGTTGCACCAAACTAAGGTATGCAGTCACAAATACAACTCCAATTGATGCGCTATCAGTCCAGCTTAGATTGTGAGGTTTCAGAGTAGTCAGTTTTGCATCAGCGATGACATGCGATGCAAAACATTTCTTGCTGAATGCAATCACTTCATCGCCAACTTTCAAATCAGTTACTCCAGCTCCAAGTTCTGTCACAACACCAGCACACTCAATTCCAAATGATGGGTACAAATCAGATTCTAAACCTTCTAAAAGACCCATAGACATCATAACGTCTTTGAAGTTGAGAGGAGCAGCACGGACTGTGATCTTGACATGACCCGGAAGTGTTTCCATATTGCCAGTATCATGGAATGCCAAATCATCAATAGAACCATTGCTTCCTTTCTGGGCAGTTACTTGTTCAACTCTCCAGCTTGACGAATCTGCTTTGCTGGCTTGAATTTCTTGATGGACTATACGAGGTGCAAGTCGAACC
Source organism: Ophiothrix spiculata (assembly GCA_000969725.1). Taxonomy (NCBI): domain Eukaryota; kingdom Metazoa; phylum Echinodermata; class Ophiuroidea; order Amphilepidida; family Ophiotrichidae; genus Ophiothrix; species Ophiothrix spiculata. The sequence goes on from JXSR01S010047.1 coordinate 41,229, forward strand.
CCATTTCTGATCACAAGTTCACGTTCTGTAATATTGGATTCCTTCATCAACGTCATTAACTCTTTGACGTTTTTCTTGAGGCAACAAGTGATATCAACATCGACAGAGAAGATAGGAACACTTGGTACTTGGTTGCTGACTGCTCTAGCAAGGCCAACTGCAAGAGACCCATTTGGTACAGGTGACTCCTTGTTGCTGCCTTTAGTCAAAATCCACACACGTTTAACACTGTCAGGGTACTTTTCCACTGCTTGTAATAACTTAAGAAGAGCTTGAAGTTTGCTGTCTGCGTCACTGTAGATATACATGACTTCCGTTTGTGATGACTCTTGATTTTCCAAAAGCTGGTCAAATTCTTTGGCTTCAGAAAATGACACGATATCTACATCTCCTTTGTAGGCGGATTGGATCTCTTCCTCAAACTTGTTGTTGATTTCTCGGACTATCATTAGTTTGGGATGCGTGGCATTCTTGATTAGTAGATTACTGTTGATTTCTGGAAGAGAATGTGTGGTTGTATGCATGCACTTTCGTCCAACTACAACGCTGTGGAAAAACTCATTGGGTGTAGAGCCTGCAGTGACCTCTTGAAGACCAATCTTATGCATGACATCAACCCAGCTTTGCTGGTTCATCCAGCACCTGTCACTCCTAAAGTCATTGAAAACCCAGCAAACGTCCAGGGCGCCGAACCACAGCTCTGTTAGGAAGTGTGTGTTGGTGCCTTCAATAATGAACATGAGACCATCTTGCGTAAGAAGGTTGGCCATGTATCCAGAACTCTTCTCAACATCCACAGCTGCATGAAGCGTATCTAAACAAACCACGATGTCAAAACTACCTGGTATGAAGCCTTGTTCTGAAATATCCTTCTCGATGTCTATCTGTTTGTACTGGATGAAAGGGTATTCTACTAGATTTTCTTGAGCTTGTTTGAAAAATGTTGCACTGACGTCCGTAAATACATATTCTACTTGATTTGCCATCCCAAGATCTTTTAATTGTTCAACAATGAAACGAGTCAGTCCACCGATTCTTGCCCCCAGTTCCAACACTCTCACGACGCGTTTGTGTTTCAGACTTTCCGTAACTGCCTTGTTAATGACCTCAGCAGCTGCTTTGTAGTGTACTCTTGTGCTCAAGGAATCGTAGAAATATCTGTCTAATCCTTCAGGAGAAAACATAATGGGTACTGCTACCTGAGGATCTTTGAATGTTTCAGGAAGGGCTTCCCCAAGACTCTTCGTAAGACTTATTTCAGAATCCAACTCTGGGCAGTGTTTCTGAATTCGCTCCATTACTTCCGGAATGTCATTGTATGGGATATCTTTGACGTCTGTAGAAGAGGCGATAGTATTGAAGCGCGTGATGTACTTTTCATAGCTTGGCCCTTTGCATCTCTGGTCTTCTGGAACAGTTGCTAATGCATGTCTGATATAAGATGCGCATATTCCCTCGACATCATTTAGAACTTCTTCTGCTCGACTTATAGCTTCCATTTCATCTTTGTAGGTGGTGTCTAGGTGTTTATCGTCAAACACATCAGCTACTACAGATGTAGGTAGTGTCGAAGCAGCAATCGGTTGCCACTGTGTTGTGTAAATGCATGTATCAATATCAACATCCGAATGGTTACCATGGAAGTTTTGTGCCCGGAAACCTTTCATCTCGGCAAAAACGTCACCAGATTCAGATGCCATGGAAATGTCTGCAGTCAGGAAGGAGCTGTCGCAATCAACAATACTGGTGTAGACAAGAATCTTCTCACCTGTTGGAAGTGATGGTTTGCTTAACTGCAATGAATCAATATGGACTGGTAGATACATAGCAGTGCTAGGTCCAACACTGGCTAGTGCAAGCTGAAAGGTCCCGTCGAGATGCGGAATGGAGATCCTCTGGTTGGTGTCTGAAGCTGGTGACAGGTAAGCTAGAGACTCACCATCACCGATGAATGCCTTCTCTACAACTTGGAATGTAGGACCATACGAAAGACCAACACGCTGCATTCTTTCATAGAATTCTTCCTTCTTGACTTCTTTCTCACATCTCTCCACTATCTTCTCCACAGGAAGCGATTCCATTGGGAATGTTTTGTCGTTGTTGGATCTTCCCTCAATGACACCACTTGCATGAATATTGTTTTCACATTTCACTTCAACACGGTCACCATTTTTGGCAAGTTCCAGATTCAGCACACCTCTCTTGCTGTCTGTGTCTTCAGGCCATGGCAGAACTCTTGTGAAATTGATGTCCTTCATACATGGAGCATCACTCTCTGCTACATTCATCTGAGTCATGAATTCGACGTAACCAGCGCCGGGAAATACAATTCTGTTGTCTACCACATGGTCAGCAAGGTATGAGAAGTTAGACATGGTGATCTTGCCATTCTGGCCCTTGAAAGATCTGTCGTCAAGTCCAAGACGTTGTTTCTGTCGTTCATCAGTTTCAAGCCAGAAGCTTTGGTGTTGCCATTGGTATGTAGGAATTGGTGCCCATTCAGCTGTATTCTTGGTAATGCCATTCCAGTTAACATCCACACCAGCAACGTACATACTACCAAGTGCCCGATGCAACGCAAGAAAATCATCTTTGTCTCTCATACCAGAATTGATGGTTGGAATGCTAAGCTGTGGGTCGATTGCTCGTACAATCTGCTTTACGCAAGACAGAAGTGTTGCTGATGCTGAAATCTCTAAGAAGATGTCGATATTGGTGTCTTGGAGAATCTCCTCTACAGCAGGTTGGAAGAGAACAGCATTTCGAATGTTGTTCCACCAATATTCTGCATCAAAGGCCTCTTGGTAGTAATGACCCGTTACGGTAGAGTAGAAAGGGACATCACGTTTGCCTGGCTCGGATGAAATCACCCCTTTCATAGCCTGATAGAATGGTTGTTCAATTGGATCCATCTCGGGAGTATGGAATGCACACGTCACGCGCAGTTGTTTTGCTTTGCCAGGATTTTCTTCTACAATTCGTGCAATTTCGTTGCTATCTCCAGCAAGAGTCACTGCCCCAGGGCCATTGATTGCTGCAATGTAGACATTCTGATGTTGTTGACAGATTGACTTGGCCTGTTCAACCGTAGCTCTAAGAGCTGCCATTCTCCCAGTGCCTGTTAATTTCGCCTGCTCATGACTACGGTTGTATATCACTGCAACTGCCTCGCGTAGTGTTAGACCTCCAGATGCATAGGCTGCTGCTACCTCTCCCAAGCTATGCCCAACAACGATATCCGGATCTACACCCAAGTAACGCCACATACGGTATACTCCGACTTGAATAAACAGTATAGCGGGTTGGATGACATCAACACTCTTCAGGGCTTCTTCGGGAGAAGTAAAAGCTGAGCTTGGGTTGGTGATGCCGGCAGCACTGAACAGACCACAAGATTCCAGAAGAGACCATCCACTCAACTCTTTGAAGAGTTTGTCACATTCTAGCACACTGTTGCGGAAAATTTCATCTTCTTGGAACAACTTACGACCCATGTCGACCCACTGCTGTCCTTGTCCAGGAAATACAAAGCAGATTTTGGGCTTGCTTTTATTAGCTGTGCCAGTAACTACAGACTCTGAGCCAATATTATCAGTGAATGATTTGAGGCTAGTGCGGAAAGACTCAGAAGAATTAGCGGACACTGTCATTCTGTACGCATGGTGATCCCGTCGAGTCGCTTGCCATGATGAGACGGACAACGCATCTTGATCACACTCGAAGGTCTCCCAAGCTTTTGCAAGGTCTTTCAGTGCTTCTGGCGTCTTTGCTGATAGAGGGATGATGATGGATTTACCTTCACTTGAAGTTCCATTTCCAAAGGTCCATCCACATTTTTCTTTAGGCTTTTCTTCCATTGCAGGAGCTTCTTGGAACACCATATGTGCAACAGCACCTGCAAAGCCAAAGCTGTTTAATCCAATCGTATATGGACTCGTCTGGTCTGCCTTGATTTCTTCAATCTCTGTTTGGACTTGTATATTAAGTGCTTGCCTGTCAATCTTCGGATTTACGTCGTTGAAGTTGATGGTTGGAACAAGTCGCTTGTTCTTCAACATCAATGCTACCTTTATGGCGGCAGTGATGCCTGCTGCACATTCACCGTGTCCGAAATTGCTTTTTACGGATCCAATCTTTAGTGGCGTATCACGTTCTGGACCAAATGTAGCTCCGATTGCACTTGCTTCAATTGGGTCGCCAACAGGTGTTCCCGTACCATGAGCTTCTACATACTGCACGGACGACATTGGAATGTTAAATCGATTGTAGACATTCTTCATGACCATTTGCTGGGCTTCTGCAGAAGGCATTGTTAAACTTTTACTGAAGCCATTAGCAGCTATGGAACTCCCACGTATAACGGCATACACATGATCATTACTAGCCAATGCATCTTCAAGAGGCTTGATAATAAAAGCACCCCATCCTTCACTCCTTACATATCCTTTGGCGGTATCAGAAAACGGGCAGCACTTGCCTTCAGGTGATAGCACACCAAGAGCACTGAAACCCACGGTAACTTCAGGAAGCAGGAGACTATTGCAACCTCCGGCAACCGCTGCGGAACATTCACCATCCCATATAGCGGAGCAAGCCATGTGCAAAGCTGTGACTGACGATGCGCAGGCGGTATCTACGACTGTGCTAGGACCCTGAAGATTGAAGGCGTAAGAGATGCGGTTGGCTACGGCAGAGTGCCCAATGCCTGTGTGAGTATATGGATTAATAAGCGATGTATCCATCAGCATTATTGGGTAGTCCATCATCCCAACTCCCATGTAGACTCCACAACTTTCGCCCAGTGTCTCTGGAATGATACCTGTGTAAGAAAATAAAAAAAAGACAAGATGATGATATGACTTACCAAACATAACTAAGGTACATATCGAGTTTTCTTTTTTCAGGAGTGCCTAAGTAATGAATCAGTCTCGGGTTGTCCCTTTCTATTGACTTCAACTGAGTAAAGTATGACCTAGACGATGCAATCATTACAAGCCCAAAGTACATACCGTACTGTGGTTTGTCACTCTTCTAGTAAGGGCTCTGTCACACATCATGAAATGTACCAATAACGTACACTGGTCATTGAAATACATGTATATCGATTACCAAACCAGTGTACGTTATTAGTACGTTATTCGTACGTTTCGTGGATGTGCGACAGAGTCCTAAGATACCGTATATGGCTAGAGTCAAACTACATATTCCCATTCTATCAAACTCTTTTAAGATCAAATAAATTAGTTAAATAAAGTTTACGTGAATTGCGAGATGCTATAGTACCAAGTTCATTAGTGAGCCACTTTGCCTGAGCATGGAACCTATAATGTTCAGCGGTGGTTCGGCTGATTCTACACGAGCAATCTTTGTAATTACGTGATCTTTCGCGATCTGACGACAGTACTGTCTGACGATCTTGATTCTATATTGTCTTCCTTTGAAACACAATGTCCTTAAGTTGAATGACAATTTATAAATATAGACAAACTGTTAGCTTACCGGCATCTTGAAACGCCTCGTATGTAACTTCCAGAATATGACGCTGCTGCGGATCCATTGAAGCTGCTTCCCTTGGAGAAATCTGACAAGGAAAAAAATCGAAATACATTTAGAAAAGACTCACCAGGTATGTACTGTATGCAGCGCCCCAAGAAGGGAAATTAACACAGAATTTCTTTCCCAAGGAAATGAGGACAGTGCCGGCCGTGGCTCGAACCCACAACCTCTGTACAAAAGGCACTAATTTGAATTTCGATTGAATTATACATTTAAAATTGCAGCATGCACTTAACGTTTAACATTTATCAATCTATGTTTATTCAGGTTATCAAATATCACTGAAATGAACTGATGAAGAAACATGAGTAAATAATAAATGATCAATATTGTAACATGAATTGACAAACATTTTGAAATACTACATAATTGCAATTAAGGTCAAATTTATGCCAATTTATAGATAAGTATATATTATTAAGATAACTTGTCACAAGTAAATATTGACTGACTGCTCGCACAGTGAGGACAGTTAAGTTTCGTTATACGCTCGCTAAACTGGTAGCTGGAATAATGCCCATGATATACTCTACTTACAAGACGCAGCTAGCGTCTAGCTAGACACTAACAAGGACGCTAAGGTTGAATATATTTTAATTAACTTGCTAGCATCTGGTTAGCGTCTCCGTAACATCTAAAATCAAACCAGACGCTAGCTGCGTCTTGTAAGTATATCATGGGCATTTGTCAGAAGTGCCACCTAACACATAAACTATATCTTGCCCTAAAAATTATTGAAACACTATCTAGGCCTACACACATGGTCACAGTTAGCCTTACAACTGGTTGCGACGTTTGCTTGCGATATTTGTAACCATTTCGCACGATCGAAATTTTAACGGCTTTTGGAAGCAGGGTGCACTAAATAACTAGCGCTCACTATTCGGCATTTCTAAAATCGGCAAAATGACTGCCCTCTCCTAAATGAGGACCTCAAAACGTATGGAAGGCCAATATGTATGGTCAATATTTTGTTCTAATTATAGAGTTAGGTTTATTTAACGTTACTCTGATACCATTTTTGATCTCCAGATTACTTGGTAAAATTTTAAGGCTTTTCCTTAATTTGCGTCTGATTCTGGTAGGAAGCCATTTTGTACAGTAAGTCAACGGGGAAGCTATTTCGTGGTGTCGCGCCTGCAGTTCTTACCTTGAAGAAAGCATTGTCGAATTTGTCGATGTCATGAATGAAGCCACATCGTTTGGTGACCATCTTGCTGTGATTGGATTGATCTACGTCATGGAAGGATTCAATCGACCAGCGGTCTGACGGGATTTCACTGATCATGTCACGTTCGTTCACCAGAGCATCCCAGAATTGTTGTGGTGACGTCACACCTCCTGGCATACGACAACCTGTAATTTGGCGGGTAAAAATAAAAAGTCCAGTTCTTGATTAATCTTGCTTGAGACAGGGACATGATTGCATTCATCTTTTATCAGCGGCTTCTTTGTTATGAGCGCTCAAAAATCTCACATTATTATTATTATTATTACATTAAGTTGAAGTTGAAGTTAAGGGTTTCTACACGACCATTATATAATAGATAATCTAGAACAGAAGTTATAAATCGCATACATTTCAAAATGGCTGCCAAAATAACATTGTTTGATCAAGATCGGTAATCTAGAACAGAAGTTATAAATCGCATAAATTTCAAAATGGCTGCCAAAATAACATTGTTTTATCAAGATCGATCAAGAAATGAACATAAACATGATAAAGGGTTACAGCACGACTATTCGTCTCAATGTAAATGTCATTGATACGTTTCAGATCAAACATTTTGCCAAATTGGATCCATAATAGTCACCATAGTACTTTTTCCAAACAAAAACTAATAACAGTAACGGGAAAACTGAGAATAGCAAATAAAAATGCCATGAGAGTTACAACATATTTTTTTACTGAATAATGATGTTGATATGTTGAAATCTAAAACTGCGCTCGAATTGAGATTCAAATGGCCGGCAAAATGCCACTTTTCACAATAAGTTGGTTTGAGCGATATTATGGTGGCATCATCAAATCACAAATATTTCCCCTCCAATTCTATTGTCAGTATATGTCATTGCGGGCACCATTTTGAATTTGAAACATGTTACTCATGAACATTTAATGGAGAATGACACTGTGACCCCTAAAATTCATTTTTCATCTACTCTCTTAAATATTTACTGTGTTTCAATGTAAATTGTTTCTGTAGGAAAACTGTACCACGGTGACCAGTTTAAACCTAATTATAGGCACTTTGTCGTTATTCCATGTATTGAACATAACAACACTGTTGGTAGATCAGTAATTGGGAATTGGGTGGAAAAAATCTTTTGAAAGAAACAAATGCATATTTATCGTTCACCTGGAAATTACTATCTGGTCTTAAAATCCTTGTTTATATCAAACCATTTTTTAAATGAGAGACCGGGTATATATATATATTTGTTCCAAAGCAATATCTCGTGAGTTTCTAGCAATAGTATTGGAATTTTGCATAGTGCACTTGAAATACTACATAATTGCAATTAAGGTCAAATTTATGCCAATTTATAGATAAGTATATATTATTAAGATAACTTGTCACAAGTAAATATTGAC
>JXSR01S010047.1:62817-74049 GCA_000969725.1 Ophiothrix spiculata
AGTGACTGGCCAACAATAGAAGCTAATAGAGCAGTTAGCAGATTTACATGTTTTACATGGTTATAAGAGGCTTTACAAATAGACACTCAAACTCTATTGAAATGGTAATCATGGCATTGTGATATTTTACTATTGCTTTCCCTGGCCACCATAGGAAAATAGCAATATACAGGCTTCAAAATATTTCTAAGTATTAAGTGTGCATATTATCCTAGCCGACTCTGTAATGCGGATGTAAACAAAACGCCCGGATGTCCGCTCCTGCCTATAAGAGCATTCTTAGTGACATATGTAGCATAATCTTTCCAATTTAGGGTTTTCATCAATTTTTACAACCAGTAGCTTGGATAAATTTCAAGTGGAATACCTGTAATATTAATATCAAGATTAAGGTATGCAATAGAAGAAAGTTTTTCAGGTGTGCCAATGATCATAAAGTTGGCTTTCTTAATATTGAGCATCAACTTATTTCTTGATAGCCACTAGGCAATATTCTGCATATCAAAATTATAGTAACAATAGTAACAACATCATTTATATCTTTAGATGAGTAAAAATTTATTGCAGTACCATCTGCGTACATACTTATTTGTGCATTACATGGCCTGGAAGATCACTTATAAAAAGTAGTGGCCCAAAAATCCATGTTGGATACTATGTAAGCTACTTTGCTCATTAGATGTTAAACCATTTAAACATCTGACTTCTGTCCTTCAAAAACTTTCAAATTAAGACCATAATTGGTAAAGTTTTTGAATTGAGATATCGTGTTTTACAGTATCAAAAGCTTTGAATATTTGACTATTGTTTTCACTTCCATAAACAAGATAAACGAGACACATCGATATTCATACAGCCAATATACCTGTCGACAAATCTTGCAATAATTTCTAGGTCTGGTGCTTATCCGGAGTTTGTCGAGCATTCACGGCGACATCCGATGAGTTTGTGGCCTTCCGATTGTTTCCTTGAGTAAAACGAACACTTCGTATTTATTCATACATCTTGATCCGATGACAGTTTACTAAACAGAAATATTTTTCAAATAATGACAATCGACCGAAATTTGAGTGAATTCTGACTCTTTGAAACATGGGTTTTTGTCGAATGATTATTTTTTATAAAAAATGAAATCACGTTTTTGAACTGAAATAGTATTTTTTCGCTAGTTTTGTGGCACAATCTGCTAGTTTTCTAGTGTGGACTATACTTTAACAAACACGTTTGGAGCTATGGCAAATGCCAACTCATCTCTGGCTTTACCAACTTTGCTCGAATATAACGGGACTTTCAACGCCTTTTTCGGAATTTCAAGTATCTGCAGAGCATCACCGTTATGCGCCGGGGCAACTCCCATAATGCAGTTCAATTTAGCATGCAATTTAGAATCTTTCCCATACAGTGCTAATTTGACGTCGCTGAACATTCAATTAGTTTATTCATGACCACTGAGCTGTTACTGTGTATTTATGGGAAGCTATAAATCATCCTCTGGATTACTACAAGAATGAATTTGTGAGTGGACGAGTAATTACTATACAAACTTATTGTAGTAAATCAGACCCGTGAAATCGGACGCATGTTTTATTTTGTTCGGGAGGGGCAGTCATATCGCGCTCCGATAGGCTGGGGCATTCGATGAGTGCACATGCTCAAACAATGAAGGGTCATTGGGCAAGAGCTTGATTATAATTGGCATTCGTTGAGAGAAAAATACAAATATATGAGGTCTTAATGGTCATAAACCGAGGGATCATTGTGAGAGAGCACGATTTTTGGTATTCGGTGAGTGCAATTTGGCATCACACGGTGAGAGAAAAAAATAAAGATTTATGGGGTCTTTGGATGAGAGCACATGCAATTATAAAATAATGGGTCTTTGGGTGTCAGCGATTCTGAAAGGGGTGGAGGGTTATGCCTTACATAAACGTCACCTCCAAAATGGGACTTCCCCTCCCCCCGAGCGACTTGCCAAGCGCTAACCGAGGGACGCGATACCAAGGTTAGACAAGCAAATCTGTTCTGAGTGAGCTATACCGTTGGTTTTGATTGTTGTTTGCTCCAGTAAGCAGAAGAGTATTTTGGTACGTCGTCAATAGGCAAATATCGCTGTGCGAGATTGCTTCGAAAAAGTTGACGCCTATTTCGCCGAAACCATGAAATTTCATATTAAAATGCTCGGACAATTTAATTTTGTTCAAGTTGTAATGTATACTTATATTTCATATTTTACTTCACAATCTAAAGTCTGCCCAGATAGGTCAGTAGATGTCCCCGTGCCTTGTAATGCACAACTAACCCGCGCCAAAAGCCACGGTTCGAGTCCCCACAAACGCAGTGGAAAAATATTCCTCTTTTCATGATTACAAAAGCAATTTTGATTCATTTTCTGAACAGTTTAAATCATGTAGCCCTGCAAGTAGCCCTAAGGTTGGTGTCAACCCATCATTTTTAGAAACGTTTTTGACCTGTAACTCAGCAAAGAAAAATTAAATCCATATGAAAAGATACATTTCTTGAAGCGGAGTGACGTCTGAAACGAGAAAGGGATGTTGATTTTTGACAAAACTGAGTTTGCTATTTTGAATCTCTATAGGGCCAAAATCCTTTTTTGCGCCAAAAATTTCTGGAAAGTCCGACTAAAATTTGCTGAAGTAAAATGTGGAACTAAATTACATTTTAGAATCTAGAAACCAATGACCAGTCGGTTTTCTCAATTTTTGGATTCATATCTTATTTTTTCAAAAGCGAAAAATAGGTGAAAGGTAGTCATCGACACAAAATAGGGCAAATATGGCCACTTGAGGAACTTGAGAAAACCGAGGCTGGTCATTTGTATCAAGATTCTAAGGGACCGTTCGTTCACAAACACTTGTTAGGGGGGCGATGCAAAAAATTAGGGACCGTTCATTATTTATAGGGAGGAGGGGCGGCAGAAGTTGCGGGTCTGATCTAAAAAGTTTCGTGACCCCCCCACCCTATTCGAACATCGAAAATTACGCTCCACCCCCTATACCGCTGATACATTTTACATGACCCCCCCCCCCCCCTTTGTAAAAGGGCATGTACCCCCGAATCATGCATTTCAAAAAGACATGAATCTGTAAGGGGCAAGGGATTCACACGACAGTCTGATCAAACTGGCTGCGAGTACCGATTCCCCTTTTTAATTCATTGCTTTCAACAGATTAGATGCACCTTTTTCAGCTGAGAAGAAATTGATTTTAAACCATTTAGTACATCCTTTGTGCACATATATTTGCTATATATTTGCATTTGCCTTAGTTCGGTTGGAGTAAGTCCATACGCAATTGCCTCCAGCAGATCAAAATAGGGACGGGACATTCAGTGGAAGAGGTAGAGAAGGGTGGCATTCCCAAACAACATGTACCATTTTATTTAGTCTTTCCTTAAAATGAAGGTCATTCTGATACCGTGTAAATTTTTGTGTGAACTTGAAATGTATGTATAAATGCGCGCGTAGAAAAAAAAATTTAGAATTTTACCTTAAAATTTCAAAATCAGGCTTATATTGGTCAAACATCAGGCAAGAGATAAAGTTTACGCAAGGTTTACATGACACCCACTTCTTAAGAGTGACAATTTATACACCCCCCTATCCGACCAAATAAAAATCACATGACCCCCTATGTTTCTCCCGGTCCCCCTCCCCTGTAAATAATGAACGGTCCCTTACCGCGGAAAATTGTCTGGCCCCCCTTTTTCGACCTCAAAAAATTTAAGGGCCTCCTTTTTTGCTACAAAAATTAGTAGTCAACCCCATAGAAAAGCATGTAAACTCAATTTTTACTGGAAATTTGTGGAATTTTTTTCATGGCCCCCCAATGAGGGTGAAAAATCTTAAGGGTCCCCTTTTTGCATCAGTCCCCCTAACAAGTGTTTGTGAACGGTCCCTAAAAAGTAATTTAATCATGTTAATTCCAATTTTTACCAAAGCAGAGTTTTTTTGGCTTTGGTTGATACCAACCTTAAGATGACAGGTCGTAGGCCTCAATATGATCCGATCGGAATAATTAGTAGCTATTTGATTTTCAGAATCAGTTCAGATATCATATCATTATCCTATGATTGTATAAGCAATCACGCCATGTGCAAATGTAATGCTTATCGGTTTAATTTTAAGTCTATATTTATATAAGAATTTATCGAATTACACAATTTTAAATCATATGGATGGTTTCTTTATCTTCAACTCTGTATCGCACATAAGGCCGAGTAAAACAATGTTTCTCGTCCCCTCCCGCATCGTTTTTCAAGGATTTTGAAAAATATTTTTTTTATTTTTTGTATTTCATGCATAACTTATTTGTAAAAAGTGTTTGAAAAGTTAAAGTCTGTGCTATAGATTTGCTTCTGTTCAATAAGCATTTTAAAGCATATTTTGTTTTAATCAACCTCCAGTATGTCCAAAACTCAAAAATAAAAAGGGCCTCCTCCTCTTCCAATAAAACATCTGGTATTGATACGTTGGGTGAGAATGGGCCATTAATGGGCGATTTTGCATTGGCATTGAAATAAAAAATAAAAAATAAAAAGTACCTCTTCCTCCTTTTTTTCAAAAACCCGGACGAGAAACATGTTTTATTTTTTACTTGGCCTAATATCACACATGGTAATACACGTGTTAGTTCAAGGGAGTTGAAGAAAAAAACAACTAAAGGACTGATAACTTATAAAGATATATTTCATCTTGTAATGCTTATCTGTTTGGTTATATATGAATTTATCTAATTTTAAAACAATTTATGAAATAGCTCGAAATTATGGTTGATACTCTCTAAATACACGTAGGCCTAATACACGGTTCAAAGAGAGTTGAATCTGCAGTTGACAAAAATACTGATGTTTCACAATACAAAATATGTTTTATCTTGTATTGCAAAATTCATTTGCACTTTTAACGAGGAATCCATATGCTCAGGAAAATGTGAATCCTAACTATTTTTCTATCATGAAAAGATAAATAGTTTCCACTGCCTTTGGATTATGAACCATGGATTATGGCAGGAGTTAGTCATGCATTACGAAGCGAGCACTCTACCGCTGAGCTATCAAGGCATTGTTGAGATCGTTAACTAAAATCTAAAACATAGACATTAGAGTGCCGTATTTTTCTTTTGTTTACATAAAAATTGTAATTTTTGCGTTATTGGAATGCTCAATTTGTATAACTAAGGTTGGGAGATAGACGAACTGAACATGGGCACAAGGATATAAAGCTATAACAATACACACTAGCATACGAGACCAGCAGAACTGATGACATCGTATTACTAATACATAATCAAATAAGGGAAAAGAGAAATACGCATCGCACGCTAGAATTAGTATATCACAATTTTTTGGCGTACATATTGAATAGAGTCTCTAGTTTATACATGAAACTTTACCAGACAAAATGTAGATAATGTAGATACTTTTAAGTATCTACATTATCTACTAAAAAACAGGCAATTCACAGCTCAAACAGGGCGAACTCAGAGTCGTAATTCACGTCCAGATTTTCGGGCAAAACAACGCGGGTTTGTTACATTACACTGGTCTACAGCCAAAAAGTATCTTAAATGAAAGTAGTCAATCTTGACTAATTTTGGGTCACTGAAACCAAAAATGATGCTTAAAAATGCTAGTTAGCTCTTGTTTTAAAGATACACAACCCCAGTGGTATACTGTGTACCACAATAGGAGCTAATTATAGGCAATATAGGGAGTTGCACAATGATGAGTTCAGAAACCTTACTTTTAATGTTATTTTATCTGTTCATGTCCATTGAAAGTATTGTTAATGAAGTAGGATAATAAACTGATTAAAGAACTTGTTTAAGCCGCTACTATTTTGAGTCTGAAGAAGATGATAGGTAATTTGGTATCCTGTCATGATGTTGTTATAAATTTTGACTGGAAAAATCTGAGACAGTTGATGTTGATGGTTTAAATGAAGCCAGTAAGTCCTAATGAGTGGAGGTGTTTTATTGATGTTATTGATTGTTCAATATGGCGAGTACTTTTACATGAAATAAACTTGACAATGTAAAGCAACTTTTAAGAATTCATTAAGTATGCCAATACAATGACATATTTGCGATGACCTCAAAATCATTACTATCTTGCTTGCTCTCAACATGCTCAATGACATTACACATAGTATTATTGTTTTCTTTGTGAATGTGACGGTTGAGCAAGATTTTCCCACCAACTGCTTCTCATTAATGACATTCAATGAGACTAGCCTTACCAGCAACAACTTGAATCTGGAACTCAATATGTGCAATGTCTTTCACTTGTAAACCAAAACAAGGTTTTACTAAAAATGGAACTCATGATAATGAAGAACTTTGTTAAGGCTGTGGATCAGCTTTCCATGGAGCCTTGGTACTTAATTCCTAAAGCTGAGTAAAGCAATAGAGGGTGTACTTGTTGTTCCTCAAATCGATAAACTTTTAGATGAAGCATTTGATTGCATTTAATAGGAAGCAAAAGAAGACTCCCCAAGTTGTTAACAATTTCCTTGGAAATAATGAAGCTGGCATTTAGAAACATTTTGTGGAAGACATGTTACTATGCTACTGAAAGTTGGGCTGCAATATGTCCTTAAAATCCATTTACTTCAATCACATTGATTCAATTCCTGTCAACTGAGGTGCAGTCGGTGAACGCAAGGTGAACGTTTCGATCTAAGTCATAGAGAAACGTTATCAAGACAAATAGAGCACATCATTATTGTGATATATCTGTTGTTCCTAAAAGAGATGGCCCAGATATTAAGTATAAGAAACAACCTAAGAAGCATCAGGAGAACCTTCATAATCTGTATAACTGCATACGTAAAATACATGTACATCTACCACATTGTGTATTGCTCCTATACGTTGCCATGTAAAATATTGAATCGCAAAATTCTTAAAAACTAGAGCTAATCAGATTTTTAATTGGTCATATTCATGTTCAGCAGCCCAAAATTAACAAAGGAAGGTATGTTTCATCTCAGATACTCAAAATTTTTGAAAAATTGTAGACCAGTGTTAATGTTATCATTCAAAATCAACGCAGCATATTTATAAAATATTGTTTGTATTTCAGTAAGAAGTATCAAGCCTACAATCTGTCAAAATTTGAAACCAGTCGAGTTGTTCGAACGTCATGAATTTATGAGGTTTCGGCGAAAAAGGGTCAACTTTTTCGAAGTAGTCTTTAGGCGTCATTTTTGACGTTGATAATGGACGCGAAATCACTCGTAAAGTTTTATGTATATACATATAAACTAGAGACTCTATTCGATATGTACGCCAAAAAATTGTGATATTCTGATAGGTGTAAGTATGTAAAAACTTACAGTAAACATGACATTCAGCCTAACGAGACGTTTTTAGGGACCGTAGCCTTAACGTTTCGATTGAAATAATAATAATAATAAATACACCATACCTGCCATTACTTTATTTAATGTCGAATGTTTGGTGGTTCGCAACACCAAGCATCCTTTATTAATCAGAAGATGCATTGGAATTACTGTAATAACAAAGACTAAATATTTGGTTTTAACCCCCATTGTCGACAAAAGGTTTTGTAAACAAGAAACCAATATCAATGGGTCAGTTTTGTCAAATTTTGGATATTGATATAAATGGATTTGATTAAGCATGATACAAAAAGATAATCATCTTGTTTAGGCTTTCGCTCAGGAAACCAAAATTGGTACTTGGTACCAACTAAGCTAAAGGAAGCTGATCTTCAACTGGGCTCCAAGATGTTTTTAAATTCAGTTTTTGAATGCAGGAGGAAGACCGGAGTACCCGGAGAATAACCTGCGTAAGCGAGCATGGACTTGGTACAAACAAATGCACACAAAGCGCCGGGCTTGGAATCGAAACCGGGACCTCATATGTGCATAGACTTGCCAAGTCCTTTTTGAGTTTCCTTTTCCACCAAACTAGGCCGTCATAACATTCAGTTATTCATTCAAAACATTGAGACGCGTGCCATCATAATAGCTTAGCTAATTAATACGATTATAAAGATTGTCCTTACTGACCACAATATCACACATCTGTTGCACTTTTCACTTTTCATACTCTACTGCTCGCTTACGCTCGCCTAGCTCGCTTCGCTTGCTGTAAACCTCCCCCGTATTGTGTTTGTAATAAACCAACGTTGGTGTAAGAGTATAGTAATACTGGTAGGCCCAATGCAGTGGAAAGTTTGTAGTGTGCGTGAGATGCAGGATGTGAAGGCAGATGTCATTGCATTTAATATTAGAGTGATATGAGAAAATGGTGATTTGAGGTATGAATCTGATAAAGGGGGAAGAGGGTGAACAAGTTATGAAAGGTTTGATCGGGCCTTCGGCCCAGAGTGACATTTTGAAAATTAAAACCATGATGATGCTCTGCTATCGCGCCTGACGGCGCTTGTGTTTTTTAAACTAAAAATGAAATAGCAACATAATTGGATTCGCACCTTCGGTGCTCGAGTTTTCGGGCCTTACGGCCCGGAAAAGCACTATATATAAAAATCAACCAATCTGGTGTTCAATTTATACTCGCAGTTGATAAAGAGTATAGCCATAATAAAGACTCAAGTTAATTCAGTGATAGTTACAACAGCCGAACGCCTTGATCAAGGCTAATATGTGCAAAGCGATGGAACTACCGTTGAGCTAACCATATTGGTCAGGCTATATGAGTCTAACGAGATTATCTTGCGAGACGCGCAGCGTCGAGCTTGATATTTTTGAAACTCACAGCGAGACCAATATCTTTGAGTATCATGCAGAAAAATCCATCCTATTTTATCATTATTATGATGCAACATGTTCATAATCTGATATTTTGTATTCTGACTGATATAGCTGTCCGATTTTACTGTAAATAGGATAGTTCAGAACATAATTATGCCAACAATGGGACAAAACTGACCAAAATCATCATTATAATTGAACTTTTAGACAAAATAAGAGAAGTAAAAATTTGTATGTGTGTGTCTATGGGGCCGGACCTGGTCAAATTTAAGTACATTTTAAGTAATTTTTGTTTTGATACTTATTTATACTTGATTTGTACTTGCCAAAATATTATGTACTTAAATATTACTTTTTCTATACTGAAATTGTACTTTCCTTGGACTTGGGGCTTTTAAACCTCACCAAGTGTACTTAAAGTATACTTATTTGGAACTTGTGTTTTTGCAACATGTGTATTGTACTTAAATAGTACCTTTTCTATACTTTAATTGTACTTTTCTTGTACTTAGTCCTTTTAGGCCTTACCACTTGTACTTAAAGTATACTTTTTTGGAACTTGTGTTTTTGCAACATGTGTATTATATTTAAACTGTACTTTTCTTGGACTTATTCCTTTTAGGCCTTACAACTTGTATTTAAACTATACTTTTTGTAGATTTATGTTTTTGCAACATGTTGATAGTACTTAAACTGTACTTTTCTTGGACTTAGTCCCTTTAGGCCTAACCAAGTGTACTTAAACAATACTTTTTTCGACTGTACTTATTTGGTACTTAATTTGTTGGTGCATTGTAGTGTGCTCCAAAACATAGTCGGTCTCCAACTCTCGTTAAGTACTGTTTAAGTGCTATACTTATTTTGTACTTTCAAACATTTGTACTTAATTGGAACATTTGTACTTAATTGGAACACGAATTAAGTACATTTGTTCTTAATTGGAACAAGAATTAAGTACATTTGTACTTAATTGGAACACGAAATAAGTACAGTAAGCCTTTAAGTATTGTACTTATTTTATACTTTCAAGCATTTGTACTTAATTGGAACACGAAATAAGTACACTGGAGACAATAAGTACCAATTAAGTACAAAGTCGTTAAGTGCTGTACTTATTTTGTACTTTCAAACATTTGTACTTAATTGGAACACAAATTAAGTACATTGTACTTAATTGGAACTCGAATTAAAAACGAAATAAGTACACCGGAGACAATAAGTACAATCAAGTACAAAGTATGTCCATTTTATAAGAAATAATGTTTTTTAACATTTTTGTTGGATAGCTTTATTACCAATTATGGGGGTAATACACAGTAGAGGTTCGTTTTAACGTCTTTAATCATGTAAATGTCAGTAAATACTTTAAAAAATGGTTTTAAAACACATGCTCTGCTATTAACTGTATGTACTTTGCTATGTCTTTTATTGTACAAAATGTACAGCCCATATTCAAATAAATATCTTGTAAGTCTTAAGGGTTTTCTCTGAGATGCAAATACTTCATTTATTTTCTTAAAAATTTAGTATTTGGTAGATTTATTTGTGCTGATAACGATTCTAAAATAAAAAATATAGGTCACCGTGCTCGTTTTTGAGATACATGCATTTCAAAAAGTACATATTTTCCAAAAAAATCACCCGATTAACCATACAAAGTATAGGGAAAACTCCAAAATGTCGATCATTATGTGCTTGTAAAATAGTAAATCCTCCATTTATTTTTTTAATTTTTACATATGTTAAAGCACTTTTTGCGCTCTTCAAAATACTGAAATAAAAAAATATGGTCAAGAAAAACGACCAAAACTGGAATTTTTTTGATAAAATTTGATTACTTTGATAGCACATCTGCGTCTTCATATTTCCCGCGTATATATTACGCAGCTAGGCGGCGCGTGATTAACCAAACGCGTTAGTAAAGCATGCGTTCAGTGTGCATTGAAATTTGAGCACGCAAAACGGATGCAATTTTTTTTTGATTTCTTACTATTTATGAAAAACCGCAGTCGTAAGCAACTGCATCTCAGAGAAAACCCCTTAAATATTATGTGTCATTTATTGTTATGATTTCTTTTACATTTGCCTGTACTAATGATGCACACCATGTAGGTTATATGTTGACAACAATGGAACGATACATTTTAACTCAGTTACAACCTTGGGTCATATAATTGGTGAAGTCTAAAAGCTATGTCCAAGTAAAATACAATTTAAGTACAATACACATGTTGCAAAAAACACAAGTTCCAAAAGAAGTATACTTTAAGTACACTTGGTGAGGTCTAAACCCGAGCCCAGGTATAGAAAAAGTACTGTTTAAGTACATAAATAGTGTTCTGGCAACAAAACATGTAAGTATAGTTTAAGTATACTTAAACAGTAGGGGAGGGTGGGGTGGGTTGGCCCCCCTTTTGTTTGAACGCCCCTGTATTGGAGAGGTTAAGGTCTAGAAGATTTTCCTGTTAACACAA
>JXSR01S010047.1:140434-159893 GCA_000969725.1 Ophiothrix spiculata
GAGGCCTCTTGTATGAACCTGTAATCTGAACTGCACCATTAAGTTGCTGAAACTGGGGCTCCATTATCTGAAGTTATGTTCAGGTACATCATTCAATTAAAAATTGATGGTCTATCACTTTCATGAGATAAACACGCGTAATTTAACCTGCAGTATAACACGTGTGGAACCAAATACGGTACATATTGAAGACAAAAACAAAGAAAAGCTTTCGTGGACAAGCCAATTTGAAGGACGGTTAACATCTAGAATAAAACTAAAAAAATTAAACTTTCAGGGATTGTTTAAAACGTATTAACAATGATTCTTGTGCAAATGCAAGTTGATTGAGGTACAATTACTGTCTGAACCGTGACCTTGAAATTGGGTTCTAAGTTTTTTTAACCACCCTGTACTGTCCATACGCTACATAGACTCACCAAATTTACACTGTATGCAGCGCCCCATGAAGGAGCATTCGCACAGGGGACCCACTGCTTTAGAGTAAAGTTCATAAAAAGATAAGACTTTTGAAAATTGTGATATAGTTTGCATTTTCCGGATGTTGGCATGGAGTTGATTCCAAATATGAGGAGCAGAACTTGAGGAACGTGCGGCGAAAATGACACGTAGCACGAAGCATGCAGCTTGTGGGATCCTATGGCAATTTATTGCAAGCCCTATGTACATGGGCGTCATCTCAGGAGGGACAGGGGGACACGCCCCCACTTTTTGAAGGCTGGGGGACACAACATTAGGTGTTCCCCCCACGGATTTGAATACAAACGATTTATTTGCCCCCTGGACCCCCAGAGAGTCTATATATAATGGGAGATGAAACTCCCCTATGAAAAAGTGTCGCAACCCAGCAGGACCGATTTGCTATAATAATCAGCTGATTATTAAAGCAAATCATAGTCGGTCCTATATGAAAAATTACGCCAACCTGATTGGCTAGCATCGCGCGTATACAGCGCGTATAATACACTGTTAACCTTTTGACCCGAGCGTAGATTATACCACTTTCGTCTGTTGGCTTGGGAATACGAGTTTCACGGCCATGCCCCCCCTCCCCCCACTTCAAAATGAAATGACGCCAATGCCTACAGTAGTTAAATTATTAATAAGACGTTTTTTATGTCATGTTAAAATTGTTTCAGATGACTCTGTTGAACGAACCAAGCTTGATTTAAAACTAGCTGACTATTCCACTCCGAGCCCCGGAAGAGGTACGTATCAGCACAATTCCAATTTGATGTCCTGTATTTACCTCCAACACCCAATAGCCGTAGTCTATCTCCATTGTGAAGGATTTAGCCTATAGTTTCTCACTTGTGAGGTTCAAACAAGAAGTTGCCCCATGTCGCATTGACATGAGGGTTTAGACATGTAGCATTTCTTAGCGAGTCTGTTGAATTGATGCTAAAATTATTTGTTTTACTAACGCTTAGTATTTGTAACTTTGTATCGTTACAGCTGAAATATCTTGCCAGGAGGCATCGTGTGCAGAAAACACACCCATTCAGGTATGGATGAAAACGAACTTCAACGTTAATGCAAAACATGGCGGTGGCACTGCTCTGCTTTTCATGTGCCGTCTTTACGACGTGAAGAAAGATTATGGAAACCACGATTCGGAAATACAACTCATTCGTTGTGGATTCGATGGCAATAATTTTGAAGGGACATCATTGGCATTAACCTCAGAGCACACGATATATCATTATCATGAGTTGCATACGGATGAAAGTGGGCATCTTTGTCCCGCTGCCATGTTTGGAAACGGACATTGTGTTGTGGTTTCCAACATAGCAAGTACGGGGAACTGCGGCTGCGCGGTTATTTTTGAAGCCCCCAGTGTCATAGAATCTGAGGGGTCTACTTCAAAACTTTCTTTGGGTGACATGCATGCAGGAAATTTCCTTATAATTTGCAGTGTTGATGGAGAAGAGGGATCAGGAAATGTGTATATGGTTCATCGAGGTCCTAAGTCTAAACAACTTTTTGTGAAGGCATTAAATCCTGATAAATCCGATTCATGGAGTTTTGAAGCCACTGGTCCAGATTGTGAATCTGAAGATGAAGAAGACCAATACTCTGATTATGACTTTTCTGACTGTGATGAGCTTGATGATTCTGACACAGCGCCTCCAAAGGACAAGAAAACCAGTACTCCACCTCAGCAGGCTGATATATTTGTGTCAGGACCAGCAGGAAGCCATTATGCAGTGCTTCATACTTTTTGTGAAGATTTCATTGGGCGCCATAAAGAGAAACCTGTTGGCAAAGTTCATCACGCTCAAGCTTTTAACGGAGAAACACCCACAACTCTGCTGTCTGGTTGCTCCAAATACGCTGGACATTCACTGCTACTCATGTGCTCATCTAGTTCAGGTAATTACACATTTTCATCTCTTTCACTTTTTTATGCATTACATGGATGACTTTTTTTTTTCGACGAGAAAAGCCAGTCTCTTCGATTGTGTATATATCTTGTTCCACTTAATCTAAACCATAACATTATTTCAGGCATTTTCATTGTACTTAACATTTATAGTAAGGTTATTTTAATTTGATATAATTTGCCACTCAAAAGGGGTCAACGTTCCTCTTCAAATTTCTTGCACACGGATATTTATATGGAAGTGGAACTTCTGGACTAAATTATATAAATAAATAACTACTGGGGATTTATAGTGCGCTATGCCTGCCAGATTTGTAATTCCACTCGGCCTCTGCACACTTTACAGGTGTTCGCTGACCACTGTGGCCCAAGTAAGCCCCATTCCACACCAAGCATCATTTCAGGGGCGCTGAACTTGCCTTGATCAGCCCACATACGACCATCGCTGCCCGGATCAGCTCCCCGAGTTTCGTACGGGTTTCCACGAGACAATTAGCAGTTAGTTCCTTGTCCAAGGGAATTTCAAGCACACTCAACTTTTGGCACCGGCGGGGTTCGAACTCGGGACCTTTTGCACCGCAAGCGAGCGCCTTACCGATTGAGCTAACTTGACTGCTTATATGAGCACCGTGGACTATCTGTTGCAAATCAAAATTATTTTGGCATTGTGTTAAAGCCCTTATTGTTTTTCTGAGTAGCGGTATTGTCATGAAAATGTCACAGTGTATGTCGTTGAAGAGTCTTAAAATATTGCATTTCTTTTATCTAAGCTGTACCATTGATAGAAGCTGCATCATTTTATTCTCTTCTACCTAAAATGTAATTTTGATAAATCATGTATTTGCGTCACTCGCATAAACTGATTTTGTATTAAATCGCAGGTTCCGATGATGCTACAACCTCGGCACTCTATCAAGTAACAATACAGAAATCTGGCGTTGACGTGTATTATATCGGAGGAAGCACTGGTACATATGATACCCCATCGGCATGGACTGTCAAGCTGTCAAACGATGAACTTGTTGTTACCGGACCACCCGAACCATGTCGATATGGTTACATAGCCAATATGACTGAAGATGTTAAAAATCCGGATGAAAGGTTTAGTATATTCAATTTTAATGAACTCTTTTTAATATTTAGTTGCAGCTTTCTTCTTGAGTTTTCTTTGGTTATAAGCCAAAGGAATTCTAAGCATTGACAACGATGAATTTTATGTTTACATTTCATTGCAATCAATATTTTGGGCTAAGTATAAACAAATCGTCAATTTCTGTTGGGTCATGAACAGGCATCGCGCTATGTTGACCATCCAAACAGTAAACCTTTACATTTCAAGTTTCTAACAATTATTTCGACGCACACTGTCAGTTCGTTGAGCAAGCTAAGGAGGTAAACATAGTGAGTGAGCATGAGTAAGTAGTCGTCCAAATAATGCATACAACTAAACCAGTCAGTTGTTTACACATACATACCATGTTGAATATTAAGGAATGAAGCGGCCTGTATATTGATGCGAGCAGAAATATGACAGCGAATTTTAAGATGACATCATTATTATATCGTGAAGCAATTAACCGTAAAAATCGAATGCACATTGGGTCATTATCATTTAGTAGATTCAATTACTAACCATTAAAGTGCCGATTGTTTTTACATACAGATGTAGTCAAAGTTCATGCCTTGCCACAGGCAAAGACGCTCCCCTTCGTAGTGGTGTTGAAGTGCGAGATAATTCAACTATTGTTGGATGGGTGAGCGATTCTGCTCCAATCAAAATACGGATAAATTCAAAGACAGTAGAGTATTTGGAGGACCGCCAGTTGTTGGAACAGCCTGATGGAAGACTAGGTTTCCAGAGAAAGCTTACAGAAGAGGAAACAAGTCCTGGATTGAAGCTAATTCGTGTTTTTGCAATGCGCCAAGATGTCAGTGAGTAAGCTTTCGTATTTTTGTGTCATGATGAACCAAATCCTGAAACTGTCGATATTGAGCTAGTTCACTCCCCATAACTTGTTGGGATGATTTTCTGATTATACAACAACACTTATGTTATATTTTGTTCTCATTTGTTCTCTTACCCCATTTGCTTTTTCACTTTCAGACAACGAAACTGTCCCCATTGAGCTTGAAGGTTCACCAATCCGATTAACCATCCAACCCGAAGGAGTCGTGTATGCCGTCAACCTGGGTGGACCTGCCTATGAATATATGGACAACATTGTCTTCGCCGATCAACAATCTCTCTTTAAGCGCGATAAAGAAGGAGGTACATATTCTTATTTCCAGTCGGACTACCTTTTCCGCCACAGGCGGAAGGCATTTTACTTGTAGACTGACTTCTAAAGTAAATTAAATTTATCTTTAGAAATATTCTACTTAATTCGATGAAACATCAGCATAATAGACCTTTATGAACTGTATACATTGCCCGTGATAGTGTTTTGACGGTAATAGGTCGTGAAATTAGTTACCGTATAATGTACTATAGTGTAAGTCCTACGCCTGAGCTGTCAGTGATTTAGGAAAGAAAAGGTTAACCATTCAACTTGATAATCATTCGGACAGTCTAAGCTCAGATCCACTGATAAACGTTGTGTTCTTGGTAAGGATGTGGATGAAACCTTTGTCCACATGCTCTTAGGCTCAATTTGGTTTCCCATATGCAGCAATACTGACCCTTGGTTTGATATTTCTTTCGACTACCATGTCTTTAGGCTCTTTCCTCATAACTTGGATTCACTCAATAAACACATTGCATTTACATGTAGTAAAGTTTAGATTAAAACATGCTTCCAGTAGCTGTTATCTTCAATGTTTTGAATCATTATCACAGGATTGCAATGCATGCGACGGTACAGCAATGGTTTGCCCTTGGATGAGAACCTTTATAGCATTATTGCTAGCACAAACGATGGGTTCCTTCATAGCACGTGGGTGAACACTAACTATGACGAAGACAAAATGAGACAGATGAAGTTCAAGGTTTGTGCTGCTGCTAAATGTTGTTCAAAGAGCATGTTCTTGTACTAAGGGAAAAATCTTCGTCGAAATACTTTTTCCTCTGTGGGTGTAATACATTTTGATGTTTACCTGAGACCTAAGGTTATTCATCGATAAAGTCCATCATGAATTAAAGGGACTGGCCTAGATTCTTCCCACTAATTTTTTTACCTGCACATTTTTTTACTTTAATCGATAGAACATGTTTACAGTAATATAATCTACAAATAGTTTTCCATGATTTTCAGGAATATGGGAGAAAATTGCAATTCTTTACCTACTTTAATTTTGTTCGCCAGCGAAAAAAAAGTGGTGTGAAAACAGTGTTTCTAGTTTGAAAACTTCAAAAAATCTTGTTTCTACACCTGTGATGGCCAAAGTATTTTTGATGAAATTGTTTCTCTTTTGATATGTATTAAATAATATCTAGGAGCTTTGTTTGATCTTTTATCTGGTAAATCCATCTGAGGTACACATTTAGGATTTAGGAAATACTGAGGATAGTCACACCACCATCAAAGAACGATACATTGCAATTTAGTTCTCTCTCAATTTGAGCCATTTGTGTGTAAATTTTTGCAGTGTTTTGGATTTTACAATACTTTTTAGCTATATTAAGAGTATTTCCATAATTTTTTAATTCTAGGTGGAATCTAGGCTAGTCTCTTTAAATTTAAATCCCCAAGAATTGATTAAAAATCTCTAATCACTATCATATGAGACGGTATTATTGGCGAAAAGATGTGGGACACATACATATAAGTATATGTAATACCGTATGGGCAGAACCGATTTCCCACAAAGTTCGAGCTATCAGTGCTCTTCAAATGTATTTTGGTCAACTAAAGCATCCAAGCCAATGATGTGACGTATCTTTGTCTAATTTATCGTGTTGTTTTACCTTAAGGTACCACTAACGGATGGGGACTACAATCTGACGATCTATACCAATGGTGTCGGCCTAATTGAGCACGATCTGCTTATCGACGACGAAACTTACTTGTCGAAGGTGTGTTTGTAATAGGCCAAAGATTATAAATTTAATGCATCTCTTATTGTTGATGATATTGCTCATCTGTTACGCTCCCTGTGTCATCATTATTTATTATAAATACGGAGAATGGAATGAAAAACATGGGACCCGACCTGAACTCACTAGCTGGGACCCGACCCTAACCCGAACCCTAACCCTAACATTTCGGGTGGGACCTAAAATATACTTGATCCAAAAACAGTGTTGAAACAATGTAACCAGGAAGGTATCCTGTATGTAATGTTTTTTAAAATATAAGAATACCGTATATATTAATATACTCCCATATGTTAATAAATTCGTGTCTTCAGTCGAGTGCTGATAAGTTATTTCGTCCAGATAAT
Organism: Ophiothrix spiculata; assembly: GCA_000969725.1. Classification (NCBI taxonomy): domain Eukaryota; kingdom Metazoa; phylum Echinodermata; class Ophiuroidea; order Amphilepidida; family Ophiotrichidae; genus Ophiothrix; species Ophiothrix spiculata. The sequence continues at coordinate 147,198 of JXSR01S010047.1, forward strand.
ATTTTCTCAAACATGTCAAATACTACCTATTAAAAGATTATATGTAAATTGTGCCACAGGTTTGCAAATTTCAGAAAATGGCAAAATCTGGGAAAGTTCGCTCAAATGGTTTTTACCTATAAGCTGTGTTTTTTAAAACACAAAAACATTTTAAAGGTTTACTTGAATGCACTCATTGATACGATTAACGTTTAAACCTGTTCTTTTCCTTTACAAGATCACCGACGCTTCCAATGGGTTTCGGGATGTAATTCCAAAATTGACAGCTAAGGAATTCACACTGCCGTTTACATCAGAAGGAGGATCATCAACAGTACAGTTCTGCACAGGTTTGTTGACTTGCTTATCGGTTTGTTACCTGATAAAATCGGCTTCTTTGAGCATATTGAGCGTCCTATACTAGGGTGGAGGCTTTTGGGTAGAAATTTGGGGGTGTATGTGATAATGAACATACAATTTAGGGATGTATCTCTCTCAACCTAAATGAAATCTTTCCTTCTTTTCAGAATCACGATCACGTGACCAGTTCGACCTACATGCTCTTTTATCACATCATCGTAATGATTATGTTTTTGTTCATTCAGGGATTTTTCAGGGAAAGCATTTAGTAGAAGCAGATTGTAGAGTAGGTAGTTTTTGGTACGGAGAGTAGTCTTCTAGATGTGACTTCAAAATGTGAATCAAACTATTTTTTAAATTACTTAAAACCTGCAAATGTTGTTTTTTAACGTTGATCATTAAAGATTACGGATGCTAATAAGTATGTAACGCCAACTAAAAGTGAAGCCGAGACGATGAAGGAAGCTCACGAAACGCAGCAGGTATGATTTGTGAACACAATAATATAGATAAAAGATATGAAGTAGCAATGTTAGCTAGATAGAACATCAGATCCGATCGCAATTGCACCTAAAAGAAAAAGGTCGGAGACCCTTTCACAATTGTAGGTTTGTTCTGCGCCAAGCGACGGACTGGAGTGGGGATGAGTGGAGGGGTGGGGATGGTGAACATAGATTTTGGCTTGTCAGTAGGAAACAAAATGTTGTCTATTTCCTCAAGAGGGTATAAATAACTAATTCAAGTCCAAAGAGGTGAAAAATGTGTCTGTGTGGGGGTGCATGGGGTGCAGGGACATCTGAATACTATTCTTCAACAAAGTCAAGCCAATCAATTGATACAAAATAAACTAAAACAAACTAGTGATAGTTAAAAATTGTGATGCTATATTCTATTATTAACCTGTGAAGTAATTTGGGGATATGCCTAAAAAACAATATGTGAAGTTGTTTCTTTCTTCTACCTATGATTATGTCTTTTCGTGTTTGCTTTTAAGCTCTCTGGTAAATTGGTGCCTATGGATCGCACATTCCTGAAGAAGGAAATGACAATCGCAGGATGGTCATCAAATCTACTACAGAATGCATCCGGAGAGGTAGGACAGTAGGGACATTAGAAACCAGTGGCTGATTAAATTGTCAAACTATATCAGTTGGGCTGAACTCACAATTCGGATACGTAGGCCTATCTGAATTTAGATACCCCGTATCAAAATTCTGATACCCGTCTCCGAATTTGGATTAAAAACAGCTGAAACGGGATATCAGCTGAAATGAATATTCAGCTTCGCCGCGCACCATACCGGTAGGTATAAAAGTCAATAACATTATCATCATTTGTCATCCAAATTCTAAGAAAGTTTTGTCGTCGTTCTTTGGCCAATTTTTTTGCCTTCTGTGATAAGGAGCTATCAGGACATGTTTTGAAGTTGTCCGCTGGAATTGCACAGATGGAAATGACATTTCCACAGATACATTTATCATAAATGCAAAAATTATGTTCTACATTTACTTGCCAGCTTGCCCTATCGATTTGTTTCCTGTGCCACGACAGGCGTATCAGAATTCGGATACCCCTCCATATCCTAATTCTGATACGGGTATCACAATTTGGATACAAAATGTACGTGAGTAACCAAATTCAGATACGTATCCGAATTGTGAGTTCCGCCGAACTGATATAAATCTTAAGTTTAAATATCTACTCATATTGCTTTTAAGGATATGTGATTAAAACTGTTAATTCCGGTTTCAAGCCCCGTCGGGTCACGCCTCATATTCTTGGGCAAGAAACTTTACTCTTATTGCTCCGTGATTCGGTAGTCACGTTAATCCTTTGGTGACCTGTGCGAATCCTCCTACTCGGAGCACTACATACAGTGTATACCTGGTTAGCCATAAATAGACTAAAATTTCCCAATCGCTCCAACTATTACGTTGTCTGAGCACACTCATTTTTACATGCATTATGTAGATAAATCATTTGAGTTGACGTGTTGTGAACAATAATCTGGTTGTTCCAGTCTTTATTCATTCTTACAAAAATGTGAAATATTATCACTTGGTAATGTGTTGTAACAAGAGCCGAAATGCGAGGGAAATTGTTATGCCGTATTTTTGATTGTTCACGTTAGGACGGCGACCTGTCACATTGGGATGTTGATGGTGATTGGAAGGTGGACCAATCTGGCGGTGATGGAACTGAAGCAAGTAAGAAAACACTGCTCCAACAAAACTTAGTGTTTATGTTGTATTGATTTAATTGTAGAATAAATTGTTTTTAAAAATTGAACTACACCCTGCCCCACACATGCATCTTGAATAATTCCCCTTATCAGGAATGTAGTTTCTTTTTTCCTATCAGGCAAAAAAAAAAAAAGTTTGTTTCTGGTAACATGCTTGAAAAGTACAATGCGATATGCGCTTTTTTATTTTTTATTTTTTACTTTTCAAAAATGCAATGCGATATGCTATTTTTCTTTTTTTTAAACCAAAAATGCAGAAGAAAAAACACATTAAAACAATGCTCTTGGTTTCTTATATTATTTATTAATATCATTATTAACCATAAAAGTTTTGTATATAACTTTAGCCCCCCTTGGTTTCTTTTTCATGTTCAATAATACAACATACGACTTGTTTATTTGCATCTTTGTTTGTTTTTACGCAAGTCTCCAGTAAGATTTATTACAGAATTGTTTTATTTATCAACAATAAGATTTTTTTTTGATACGAAATACGAAAACAAAAATTAATGCGGGAAATATGTAACTTAACAGAAACGCGCGCGGGTTACCAGAAACAAACTTACCGTTTTTGGCCTCATGCTCATATGACACCAGAAATAAACCGTCATTTTAAGAGTCATGCACACTTGAATAAAGGGCAACTATTATACATTCCTTTTAATTGTTGGGATAATTATAAAAAGTACCTTTGGTTACATGCTTTTGAGAAAATGTTGTAAACGGGTCTGCCAAACAGTTGGGCCCGTTTTACTCACGATTTCTGCTCCGATAGTTTTGCCCAATATTCGGAAAAAGACGTGTGCCCAACAGGTTTGTTTGGGTTTTGTCCTACACTGTTGTTAGAAATATACACTTAGCGCTGGGGGAAATCGGCAATCATGATAACAGGCTGCATGTTGATAATTCTGAAATTAATCAGATTTGAAAAGTTAATTTTGCTATTTTGTTAGTTTTATATGTATAAGTTGTATTAATTATTTTGATTAATTTATTAAAAATATAAAAATTTACCGTTATTTACAAAAGGGTTCATTTCGTCATATATGACTTGTGAGAAGACTCAAGAAATTGACTTGACAAAACATTTTACAGAAGAATACCTCGACACAAGCCCAGAGATTCAGGTGAGTGTATATTATAATATCTACTCATTTGTTTGCCATTAGGGAATCGTTTTTTTTGTCACGCTTCAACTAGACCGGTTCCCGGGGGATCGGTTATTGACCAGTGCTCACGTGTGATCCAAAAATGGCACGGCGCTTTGAAGTATAGGTCTGTGATTGTAATGTTCCCCACAGCCCCTTAATGTCGTTTGAATCGATGAATCAAGCCAACATTTTATATTTTGCCAAAGGTCATAACTCGTTGCCTACAGCGGGAACTCGAACTAAAGATTTACTAATTTGCACGGGCTCTCGACACTTGATCAGTAGGAAACAAGGTGTTTAACAAACAATTACCTAAGTGTTTTATATCTGTTTTTCCAGGCATGCGAGTCTTATCACGAAGGCTGCAACCATGGTGGATATTATAGTCTAACCGTCACTCTTCTGAATAACGATGGCGAAGAAATCCAAGAGAAGACAACGAACGAGAAAGGCATCGAGATAGAACAACGCGATTGGATCAAAGAAAGCTTCACCTTCAAGGATTACGGCAAAGGATTGCGACGCATCAGATTTGCTACTACTGGTAAACGTTTTGTTTAAAAGCATATTTGAAAACAAAGATATATTTTGAAATGGAACATAACTTTATTTTATGGCCTCTTATTACCGACATTAAATAGATGGATAGCCGTCAGTCAAGTCAACATTGCTGTCAACTTAAGTACATAGCTAAAATCCCCAACTTTTGATGCAAAACTGTAATGAATAGTCATAATGAGTTGACGTCGCCATTTTCTGCCTCGTTTTGAGTTCTGATACATCCCCCTCAACGACAGAAATATACGAATTACAGGAATTGGAATCAATATATTCGTCGGAATTGACTTTGTGATGGTGATGAGGATGAAACAATCGTGATCAATTTATCGAGTTGTTCTTTTTATTGTTATAAAGGAATGATGATGATGACGACGACGACGACGACAATGACGATGATGATGATGATGATAATGATGATTACGATGATGATGATTATACGATGATAATGGTGAATAAACAAGTACAATAATAATTTTCGTCTTTTAATGTCTTATCGACTTCCCGTTTCTTTTGTGATCGGCAACAGCACATGACGACAAATTTTGGCAGGGTCACTTTGGAGCGACGGTTTCTGCCGCTCTGCTGAGAGTAAAGATGGAGTCCAAATCTGCAGAGAATGACGACTTTGCCGATGTTGTTGAAAGCACGTTATCCAAACCAGCCCTTCAGGATTTGACCAAAGTCATACAGGGACTCAACGAGGAACACAAGAAGGAGGTGGAAACCATTCAGATGAATATTGGTACGTTCAATTGGTTGTTTTTTCACGATGCTATAATGATGGCGTCACGAGAGCAGATTGCCTTACATCAATTGATCAAAATACTGATTATAATCTTCCTCATCATTTCTTTACAGCTTCCAATTCAGACGACCAACAGATATTGAGGACTAAGTCACTGGAACAACCTAAGAAAGTAGTTAAGTCTCGGAAATCTCGTCGACCAAAGAAACGAGAAATTCGTGTGTTTGTTTCCAGCACATTTGTTGATTTCAAAGACGAGCGGGAGATTCTAATCAAGAAAGTCTTTCGTGAGCTCAACAGGCTGTGTTTGGATCGCGGTGTCTTCTTTTCGTATGTAGATTTACGATGGGGGATAACCAGCGAACAAAGCAAAGATGGCAAGACAATTTTCATATGTCTGAGTGAGGTAGGTTAATGAATTTTATCAATGCACGTGCGCAAAGACTATGGGAAAGATAAACAAGTTTTAATGTAATTGATTCAATGTCATCTACCAGCGAAGTAAACAAATTTATTGAAAAAATAACGATTTTATGTATACCGCATTTTCAAACATCTTGGCTGAGAGATGCTTTTTATACTTTTTATGTACATTGTTATTCCTTTGCAGGTGGACCGTTGTCGTCCATATTTTATCTGCCTCCTTGGAGACAGGTTTGGATGGAACCAAAGGGAGGAAAACAAAGACACATTGTTGAATGCCACCTATGATTACGCCTTACAAAACATGAAAGGATTTGATTGGTTGGAAGACTACAGATTTGATACAAGTGTTACCAAGGTTCGTCAAATATGTAATTAACCTATTATCATCTTCGTTTTCTTTGGCATCTCAAGTTCATGCTTGTCTTCAACTTCATTTTCACCTTAACTTTCGACTACATCTTAATATTTTCATCCTCATCGTCATTGTTCTCTTTATCATAATCGTCATCTTTATTTTAATTATCGTCATTACCAACTTCCATATGCTACATTCTTCCTTCACCTTTAACCCTCCCTACCCTCTCTCTCTCTATCGTCTTATTTGTTCCACCTTCTCATCCCGCTAATCTTCCCTTTCTCGTCCATCTCAACCATCTAGTCCATCTCTCCAGTGTCTTCCATCTCTCCCATCTCCTCCATCTCACCGATCTCGTCCATCTCACTGATCTCGTCCACCTCTTCCGTCTCGTCCATCTTTTCTGTCTCGTGCATCTCACACATCTCGTCCATCTTCTCTTCCATCTCAACCAACTCTTATGTAGTCAGTCTCGTCCATTTCTTCCTTCATCTCAGTCTCGTTCATGTCACCCATCTTTTCCATCCCGCCCATCTCTTCCGTTTCCTCCATTTCACCAATCTCTCCAGTGTCGCCAATATCGCCCATCTTTTCAATCTCCGTCTCGTTCATTTCACCTATCTCGCCCATCTCTCCAATCTCGTCTATCCCGCCCATCTCGTCCATCTCTTCCGTGTCCTCCATCTCAACCATCTCGTCCATCCCTCTAGTGTCGTCAGTCTCGCCAATCTCTTCTGTCTCAGTCTCGTTTATTTCACCCATCTTTTCCATCCATCTCGCCCGTCTCTCCCGTCTCGTCTATCCCGCCCATCTCTTCCGTGTCCTCCATCTCAACCATCTCGTCCATCCCTCTAGTGTCGTCAGTCTCGCCCATCTCTTCCGTCTTAGTCTCGTTTATTTCACCCATCTTTTCCATCCCGCCCATCTCTTCCGTATCCTCCATTTCACCAATCTCTCCGGTGTCGCCAATATCGCCCATCTTTTCAATTTTCGTCTCGTTCATTTCACCCATCTCGTCCATCTCTCCAATCTCGTCTATCCCGCCCATCTCGTCCATCTCATCCGTGTCCTCCATCTCAACCATCTCGTCCATCCCTCTAGTGTCGTCAGTCTCGCCAATCTCTTCTGTCTCAGTCTCGTTCATTTCACCCATCTTTTCCATCCATCTCGCCCGTCTCTCCCGTCTCGTCTATCCCGCCCATCTCTTCCGTGTCCTCCATCTCAACCATCTCGTCCATCCCTCTAGTGTCGTCAGTCTCGCCCATCTCTTCCGTCTTAGTCTCGTTTATTTCACCCATCTCGTCCATCTCTTCCGTATCGTCCATCCCACCCATCTCGTTCATCTCTCCCATCTTTTCCATCCCGCCCATCTCTTCCGTATGCTCCATATCACCAATCTCTCCAGTGTCGTCAATGTTTGCCCATCTCTACAATCTCTGTCTCATAGGCCTACTGTCTCATTCATTTCCCCCATCTCGTCCATCTCGCCCGTTTTCTCCATCTCGCCCATCTCTCCAGTCTCGTCCATCCCGCCCATCTCGTCCATTCCTCTAGTGTCGTCAGTCTCGCACATTTCTTCCGTCTCAGTCTCGTTCATTTCACACATCTCGTCCATGCCGCCCATCTCTTCCGTATCCTCCATTTCACCAATCTCTCCAGTGTCGCCAATATCGCCCATCTTTTCAATCTCTGTCTCGTACTTTTCACCTATCTCGCCCATCTCTCACGCCTCGTCAATACCGCCCATCTCGACCATCTCTTCCGTGTCCTCCATCTCAACCATCTCGTCCATCCCTCTAGTGTCGTCAGTCTCGCCCATCTTTTCAATTTCCGTCTCGTTCATTTCACCTATCTCGCCCATCTCTCACGCCTCGTCAATACCGCCCATCTCGACCATCTCATCCGTGTCCTCCATCTCAACCATCTCGTCCATCCCTCTAGTGTCGTCAGTCTCGCCCATCTCTTGTGTCTCAGTCTCGTTCATTTCAACCATCTTTTCCAGCATCTCGTCCTTCTCGACCACCCCGTGCATATCTCCCATTTCTTCCGTCTCTCCCCTCGTCCTTCTGGTTCATCTCCTCTTATCACTTCCATCCTCCAATACCTCCCATCCTCCATATTTCTCCCACCTTCCTCATCATTCCCATCTTTTCAATCTTCCTCATATCTTCAATTTCTTTACAACTTTTACAATTGGCTATCTCCCCATCTCCCAATCTTCTCCATCAGTATCATTACTCCCATCCTTGCCATCACCCCATCTCATATCTTCCGTCGCTTCAAGTTCCACCCTCATACTCATATTTATTCAATGTTTTTTTTGAAAAAGTATAATTTAGGTCCCATCCAAGACTTGACCTAACCCTAAAACTAATTCTTACCAAAAGCCTAACCCTTAACCCTAATATTAACATTTTTGATTAGACCCAAAGTATACTTGGTCCGTTTTTTCTTCTTATGAAAAGAGTATCGAGTGGGAAATTGGTAGTTTGTGTAAAATCTAATAAATGCATCGGCACTCAATCGCATTTGTTTTTGCTATTAACAGCTGGAGGTTCTCCACGCAGCTCTTCGCGATGCCAATTCCAACCAAGACAGGACGTTCTTCTATCTACGAGAATCACGAGTAAAGAGAGAAGATTTGCCTAAACCGGAGGTATTGTTTCTTCCAAATCACAAAGTCATTAAATTATGAATCCACATCAATTCACTACAATAATGACTTCCATGTCTCAGTTGCGAAATGGAGATTACATTTGAATTGATCGTGTCACCGGTTCATTAAAGCAATAACTCATAAGTTTAACTGTAAGTTTTTGATTAGGAGAAAAATTCCAATAGATTATAAATTTTCAACATGGGGATATATTTGAAAAGAAAAATCTGCAACAAGGGACCACATTTATATTTCTGGATTTATATGTTGAAATCTATATGCTACGAATGACCACATTGCAATATTATAGCGTTTGGAGCACCAATGATTCGACCTAATTTCTAAAAGATGGCATTTTAAGCTTCTGCACCACTGTTTGATCACTAATAATATATAGCCATTTAATGTTAAAGGCAAATTATTGGGGGCGCTATTTCTATAAATCAATTTTCCAGGTTTTAAGAATCTAAGACCCTTAGTTTTGACATTTGTCACATGAAAAAGGTAAAGGAGACCAAACACAAATTTTATTCATGTTAAAATCACACAACAAATATTTAATTTATGCAATATGCATATAATTAATTTAAAAAAAATGAATAGCGCCACCAATAATGACACTTCAAAATATAGGCTAAAAAGTAGGTTTTTGGATCTAAAACGAGCATTTTATTCGATAAAATGTGAAATTAAATTATGGAAACAAATATTACAGCTCAATACCTAATTCCAGAACTAATTCAAACACTTTTAAGGGCCCGCATTTATTGTAACAGTGCATTTTTGTTCAAAAATTAATAAATGAACCCATCAAAGAGGGGTGTCTGCATAGTTTTGTTATCTAGGTTTTTAATAAAATACAATGTACGCATCTATGCATACGATTTGGTAATCATTATAATAATTATTGTAAATCCTTAATCACCAAACTTTAAAATTTTAATTTTATGATTTATGTACAGGAAAAGAAAAGAGGCGAGAGCCAGTGGCATTATGATCAACAACAGAAATTACGTGCACAAGTCAGAGAGAAGGGCAAAAGCACACAGGACTTCAAGACGGCTGAGGATGGATGTGCAAAGATTAAAGAGGTAGTTTTATGAAAGTGCAGCATTTATTTGTCATCTCGATAAATTATATAAAAAAGATTTGCATAATATATTGGGCCTGTATAAGAAATGATAAAGTCTACTAATGGAAACTTTACTAGAAAGGCTAGGAGTAGAATTGAGAAGAAGTGTATAACTTGAAATCAAAATAATTCATGTTCATTAACTGATACATGTAATACTGAGATAGTGTGAACTGTAGCCTACATTCAAAAACAAACTGGGGCCTGTTTCATAAAGATTTGAATGAAGTTGATTTATCAAGCGTAAAATAAATTGATACAATGTAAATTTACGTTTGAAATCAAACGGTACGCTTGGTTCAAATCTTTATAAGCCACTACCGTAGTTTAGACAATGATAGAGGGTAACCTCCAAAAAAGGGTAAGAATTATTTTCCAATTAGTTAAATCTCCAAGATACACTTAAGATCACAATTTTTACCATTATCGTAGTATTGTGTAGATTTAGTTTGCTGGTAGTTTGCTTGTTTGAAAAATTGTAGCTTGGGTTCTAGACATGATATCATCTGGTATATATTTTTATAGGATTTAATGCGCTGCATAAACGAGGATTTCCCTCCCGGCTCACAGCTCACACATATAGAACGAGAAAGAGAAGCACACGAGGCCTTCGCTGATGTACGTAGACGAGTGTATATTGGACGGGAGGAATACTTTGAAGTGATCGACAAACATTTTGAAAAGACGGCTGCAAAAGGAGACAACGAACCTCTTGTCATTCTTGGGACTTCCGGTTGCGGAAAGTCTGCGTTAGTTGCAAATTGGTGTGGTAGATTTGAGGAAAAGAACCCGGATGACTTTTTGTTTATGCATTTCATTGGAAGTTCTGCAGAAAGTGCCTCGCATTTGAATTTATTGAGAAGGTGAGTGGCAATGCGTGTGTAAAATGTTTATTTGCTACAGCCACATTTTTCACGTTGGACATACATATAGTTAGGTCCCTTAACGAAAAAGTCGTTACAGAAATGACAAATCTTCCATTTTTGGCACAGATGTTCATTCAACCATGCGATTTTCGAAACAAACTGGCTCCAAAAAAATTGAGCTATTTTTGGGTCAAAAAATCAATTTTTTGGTAAAAAAGGTGATTTTTGCTATTTTCGACATATAAGTACACAAAATTAACTTCTTTCTATTAAACTTTACGTTAAAAATATTGAATGCTTCTGTAAAAAGTTACAGCTTAAATAAGTTGACATAAAACAATAAAAACAATAGACATTTATGAACTAAAACATTTCATATCGCCGTTTCACTTTGTAACGCTTCAAAAGACTCACTATAGGTATACACTGTTTGTAGCGCGCCAAGAAGGGGTATTCGCACAGGGGACCAACGGCTTAACGGGACTTCCGAACCACGGCTCAATTAGAGTAAAGTTTCTTGTCCAATGAAACAAGGAGACGCAAACCGCCTGGCCCGGGACTCGAACGCACAACCTCTGTTTTACGAGACCCGTGCTCTAACCGCTCAGCCACGCTCCCCTCTAATGAAAGGTAATTAGTACACAAAATGAGTTGGTATAAAATAATGAAAATATGAAAAAATCCCCTTATATCTAAATAATGGTAAGAAATTGGTGATCTGCCTCATGATTACTATATACTAGGTTAGGCCCAGGGCCGTACGAAGGCATGTAAGCCAATTGGTGGGGGGGGGGGGAAAAAATATACCGTCCCCCGCTTCGTACGGCCCTGGTTCTGGTTCTGTATAGAAAGGTCATATACATAAAACTGTCAAACTGTAAAAATGATTATAGAAGCAAGTGAAAAAATAAGGCAAGTTTGGTGGAATGGAAAGCTGGTGATATTGTTTAAAGAGAACCCTCGGAATGATCCCTTTTGAGAAACTGAAGTTGATTGATCTTTAATATGTGAAAATTTGCAGTATTGTGATGGCTCACCACGAAAAGGAGGACTTTGAGACAGAATACTTTTCAAGAAACTGATGAAAATAGGCAGCATATGATATCAATTTTGATTTTATAATTTCATCTGTTACAGTTTATTCTAAGCACTAAGATGAGACTTTCCGTTTTGAAAATGATAAAGGTGATCTAATTTTACAACTGAAAATCCTCTAGAAATTAAGTTCTTATTATTCTCTCTATTATTGCTGCCTATTTTCACCAGTTCTTGAAAATTGTTCTGTCAAAACGTCCTTCTAAATTCTACAATGCTGAAGCCTTTTAGTAATCTCAGAAGTTGAAACTCACTGCCATATCAACCAGGGCAGTGAGGCAAAGTGCCCCCTAAAGGCTCTCAATTTCGCGTACCAGGGGGAAAATAAAGGGGGTGAAAGAAGAAAAAAGAAGGGAAAAGGGAAGAAGAAGGGATAAGAAAGAGAAGGAAAAAGAAGAGGACAAGGAAAAGAGGAAGCAAAAGAAAGAGAAAAGGGAAAGGAAAGGAAAAAGACAAAGGGGACTGAGAAAAAATAAGAAAGTGTAGGGGGAAGGGAAAGGGAGGACATAAGTTATTACTGAAAGCCTTAGCGCCTGCCGCCTAAGATGGGGGGGGGGGGCGCTGAAATGACGTTGTAAAATAAAATTGACTAGAGCTCTCTAGTGACTTAAAAGCGCCAGAAACCGAAAGCTTCCGCGCGGGGCTACGCCCCTAATTGCTCACGCTAAGTTCAACATCTCTAAGTTGACCCGTTTGCCACTTTCTCCAGTCACAAACCTCACCCCATCCATACCCCAATGCACCCCACTCATTCAGTGACACAAATTTCACATCCATTTTCCAAGATGTAAAATGTTTAAACAAATTTTGCGCTTCGCTCGAGTTTCAAGCAATGTCAATTTCTTAATTAAAAGCAAATTTTGACATATAATAATCCTGCAAGCCCAACATTTTATAACAATTTTAGGTAAAAAATTGGGGAGGGGAGGAGTAAGGGCGAAGGGGTAAAATTCCGTCAGTGGGAAATCCTCGGGCTTTGACCACCCCCTGGCGACTAGGCCCGCCAAGAAGGGGGGGGGGACAAAGGAGTCACTTGTCCCGGGGCCCGGGATCTTGGGGCCCGTAAAAATGTTGAAAAATTGAAAAAATAAGATGGAGGAAGAAGAAGACGGAAAAGGGAAGATAAAC
>JXSR01S010050.1:26846-50689 GCA_000969725.1 Ophiothrix spiculata
TATTTCATACGTCGAACAGAGTTATCAGTGTGTGACGGTTGCATACTGTGGGGTGCTCGTGTAGTAATTCCTCCCCAAGGACGTGAAATATTACTGCAAGAACTGCACGAGGGACACCAAGGCATGACTAAAATGAAAGGTTTAGCCAGATCGGTTTTCTGGTGGCCAGGTTTAGATAGTGCCATTGAAAACACAGTACGTCACTGTGAAGCATGTCAAGAAAATTCCGCGTTACCTGCAAAAATACCAGGTTCCCCGTGGACATATCCAAAACATCCGTGGTCACGGGTACACATCGACTATGCTGGTCCCTTTCTTAATCACATGTTTCTGATAATCGTAGATGCACATTCAAAATGGCTAGAAGTGCATGTTACTAATTCGACTACATCTAAAGTGACAATTGAGAAACTGAGTACAACATTCGCACAATTTGGTTTACCTGATGTCTTAGTGTCGGATAATGCTACAAGTTTTACCAGTGAGGAGTTTCAGAATTTTATGTCTCAAAATGGTATTAAGCACATGACTTCGATGCCATATCACCCAAGTTCCAATGGTCTAGCGGAACGAGCGGTACAAGTGGTGAAAAATGGGTTAAAACGGATAACCCAAGGGTCCCTGGCAGAGCGTTTGGCAAAATTACTATTTCAATATCGCAATACACCCCATACCACTACGGGTGTAGCTCCGGCAGAGCTAATGCTAGGGAGAAAACTTAAATCCCGCTTAGATTTAGTGAAACCTGTTCCTGTTACAACGAAGGACAAAACTGAACATATATTCGACGATGGTGGAAAAGCTTTCAAAGCTAATGACATTGTGTATGTTTTGAATATGCCACCAAATTCGAAACCCAAGTGGCTACCGGGCACAGTAATTGCAAAATCCAGTCAGGTGTCAGTAAAAATCAGATTACTGGATGATCGCGTAGTCGATCGCCATCTAAATCATGTCCGGAAGAGATATTTGCAAAATCCAACTCCAGTGAACCCTCACATGGATGAATTGATATCACAGCCACGTGAAAACAGACTTCCACAAGTACATCCCGAAAACGCGGGTCAACCAAACCGGTATCCGCAACGCATAAGACGACCGGTAGAACGGTATGGTTTATAGTATAGACATAAAATCAGTTTGTTTTCGGAATAATTAACGGAAAAGAATTATGCATTATGGACTTGACGACGGACTCGGATTTGCTATCTTTAATTAGGATTGACAGATATGGAATCGGACTATGCGCGCTAATTTGTTTTTGACTACGGAATTGATTTGTGATTTTGATTTGATCGTAAACGGATGGACAGATTAATTGGAATTGACCGGAACTGTTTTAACCATGGATCTGGATATTCTGTGATAATTATAATTTGCTTTGCTTTTGCTTTTGATATATAACCAATGCAGAATTCTTTGGGCAAGACATTTATTAATTCAGCACTAATCCAAACTGTTAATATAGAACAAATTCAAATTGGATTAGAAAATTGAAAGATTTCAAATTGGGATGATTTTAATTATTTTCTTAATTAAACTCATTTAAGGGGGGAGATATTGTAATAGACTTGTTTACTTCAAAATATGGAATTATTCTTAACCCCATTTAACCTTAGTACTTGACCAAAAGAATACCGATATTCCCAATTGCTCTATTGCGTGCAAGTAGTAAGTTCATTGTCCATACTGGAATTAGACTAAAGGTAACTTTCACATGCAAACCATTTCCCAATATTATATATGCTATTGCTAGAAATAAATAGTTGTCAGTTAGTATAATTCAAGAGTGCTGTCCACATCTCTTTTCTTATTGTGTATACTTACAATATACAACACATGCAAAATGGCAAGCAAACACATAACATGCATAATGGCATATAAACACTATACATAACATGCACAATGGCAAGCAAACACATAACATGCATAATGGCAAACAAACACATAACATGCATAAAAGCATACAAAATAAACATAACATGCATAATGTCATATAAACACTATACATGCAAAATGGCAAGCAAACACATAACATGCATAATGGCAAGCAAACACATAACATGCATAATGGCATACAAACACTATACATAACTTGCACAATGGCAAGCAAACACATAACATGCATAATGGCAAACAAACACATAACATGCATAGTGACATACAAACACTATACATAACATGCACAATGGCAAGCAAATGCATAACATGCATAATGACATACAAACACTATACTTGACATGCATAATGGCAAGCAAACACATAACATGCATAATGACATACAAACACTATACATAACATGCACAATGGCAAGCGTAATGACATACAGACACTATACATAACATGCATAATGGCAAGCAAACACATAACATGCGTAATGACATACAGACACTATACATAACATGCATAATGGCAAGCAAACACATAACATGCATAATGGCAAGCAAACACATAACATGCATAATGGCAAGCAAACACATAACATGCGTAATGACATACAGACACTATACATAACATGCATAATGGCAAGCAAACACATAACATGCATAATGGCAAGCAAACACATAACATGCATAATGACATAGCAAACACATAACATGCATAATGACATATAAACGCTATACATAACATGCATATTAATGGCAAGTGAACACATAACATACATAACACGTACTGTTATGGAAAAAGAATGGTCTCTATTACTTATAACTAAAAACAAATTTAGAGAATGTATCATACTTTTTGAAATGTAGTCACTTTAATCACTGTAAACTTCTTTTTGATACACCCTGTATATGACATGCATAATGGCACACGAACACTATACTTGACATGCATAATGGAAAACAAACACATAACATGCATAATGGCAAGCAAACACATAACATGCATAAAAGCATACAAAATAAACATAACATGCATAATGACATATAAACACTATACATGCAAAATGGCAAGCAAACACATAACATGCATAATGGCATATAAACACTATACGTAACTTGCACAATGGCAAACAAACGCATAACATGCCTAATGGCAAACAAACACATAACACGCATAATGACATACAAACACTATACATAACATGCATAATGGCAAGCAAACACATAACATGCATAATGACATACAAACACTATACATAACATGCATAATGGCAAGCAAACACATAACATGCATAATGGCAAGCAAACACATAACATGCATAATGACATATAAACGCTATACATAACATGCATATTAATGGCAAGCAAACACATATCATGGATAATGGCATACAACCCTATACATGACTTGCGTAATAGTAAGCAAACATAACATGCATAATGGCATATAAACACTACACATAACATGCATAATACACATAACATACATAATGGCTTACAAACACTAAGACATGTAATGCATGATAACATTCACAAATCATGCGTAATATGCATTAATGACATATATGACATGTATAATAGTATACAAAAACTATTCATATTTTATGCATAATGATACAAAAATATTTTTATCAGATTTTGAAATAATTTGTCTTTTCAACACAAACGAAGTACAAATCAAATGTTTAAACAGGTTTTATGAAATTGTGACAATTATCATGTCAAAACACACTCAATCTGTAAAACACTTATGAACATGAACTGCATCTGTGATATTGCAAATGGATATGTTTAGATTAAAAATACTCTTATGATGGAGATCATCAATGTATAAAACACATGCGATATGCTTCATCGTGTGGATGCAACAAGCGGTATCTGCATGTTAGCAATTTTTCAGGAATTTTATTTTACATTTCTTGTCTATTTTGTTTGCTTTCGTTTAAAGGATCTTCTTTTCATTGTAAAATCTTAATTGATTCAAAAAAATTTAAAAATATGTTTTAAAACAATTTTTCTTAAAATGCTGATACCATGACATACATGTAGTTCCGAACAACATATTAAATACGCATTTGCACAACCAAGTCTTTAAAAAAAAAAGAATCTTAGAATCATGATGTAAACATGGTAAACGTGAAGTACATAATCCGGCAAAAAAGCTACTTCCTATTATAGGATATGAAAAAGACGCATATGCAAGGCAAATCGTAAAATACAAATTACGCGATATCAGGCACATAAATAATCCGAAAATTACACTTGAACATCGTTGAATTAAATACACAATGTATATGAAAACACAATCACTGCCACTTCATCTGTAATAATATAAGTGCGATCACACAAATTAACCGTGCATTATCGTATCAGAGAGGATTGGTCGCAAAATGCCACACCCAATACCTAAGATACAAATATCATGCTCTCAGACACCCACATTCACGTATATACAATAATTATTCTCTTATTAGACACAAACACATGTAATACAAACATTTTTTCAGTATTTTTACATCTAATCAATAGGGTGTTCTTTCACATGACACCAAATCTGCATCTACACAATTTTCACAGGTGCGCAGTATGTGAGGCTATTATGCCGTGACCCAGTGGCGTGCTCAGGATTTTTTGAGTGGGGGGGCACAACCATCAGTTTCCCCCGAATGACCGGAGGCAAAATTGTATAACTATGAAAATGCGCGCGTAGCGTGCGAAATTTTTTTGTCAATTCAGCTAAAAAATGGCAAATTTTGTCTGAATATTGATAATATGCGAACATTCGCGCGAAGCGCGCAAAATTTTTCGCTTTTTCACATTCAAATTATCAAAAAGTAAGGGAAATTCAAGTTTTTCAATGATTTTCAAAACATTTAAAACTATTTTTCTTCTCTTTTCTTTTGATTTTTTTTCTCTACTCCCCTTTCTTTTCTATCTTTTATGTGTCAAGATGCCCGAATAGGCCTTTTCCCCCGACTGACTCACCAAACTGGGGGGGCACGTGCCCCCCGGCCCCCCCTTTGGGCACGCCAGTGCCGTGACCCAGGCCGTATCAGCTAATGTAATAATATCATTTATTATTTTCATTTTAATAATTTGAAGTGCGCATAAAAAGTTTCACAATTAGACACATTGAGACTGTCCATCCTAAACCAGCCGTAAATGCAACCTCTTGCCATCTTCACTTTTTTTTAAATATTTGCAAAGACCAGGTCATAAGGATTAAAGTAACACCCCAATGAACTTCACTTGATTTCCAGAAGTCAAGTTATTGTCCGTCAAAAGTTGTTTAAGATAAACGCGTTCAATTATCAGTAATCCCTATATTTTTTGTTGATTGTGCTCAAAATAATACAGATAAGCTCAATTCATACTCGGCCTCCAAACACAATTTTTCCTACAAAACATTTGGTCATGACGTCACCAAATATTTGCCATCGAACTTTAACTATGAACGGGTAGCAAACATTTGGTCCAATGTATATGGCAATAAATTACGTGTCTAATCTAGCGCGAAATTTTGTTTGGTCTCAACTCGGTGTTGAAGTTATTTTGTTTGGAGTCAATCGTCATTTTTACATCACGACCAAATATTTGGTAGGAAAAATTTTGTTTGGAGGCCGACTATGAATTGAGCTTATATACAAGTATATTTCCGATCATTTACTTAAAATGAATTTTTACTGGTGTTTTGAAGTAAGCATAGGATTGTGAAAACCAATTTCGGCAAATTACAACCCTGATCTGGTGTGTCACCAGCAGTATAGGATTGGGGTGTTTTTGTCTCAATTCAATGATTCAATGGTTTACTTGTCACTTCTGATATTTAATCCAAACTTTATAAAGTCACTGCATAAGATATGTTTTTTCACCTGTAAAGCAAAAATAAATTGCCTGCATTTACGGCTCGTTTGAGATGGACGGTCACATTTATAGGGCATGATTTGCTATTTTAGAAGTACGTGAAAATTGACTTATTGAGTTTTTCCTATTGCTCTGAGCAGTATATAATTGCTATTGGGAGAATGTAATTTGTGTTAACGCCTGTATCTCAAACTTAACAAAATACACCGACTTTTTAAGATTCTTTATTTGCACAACTCAATTTTAAAAAACACAATTTTTATGGATGTTAATCACATCTATTCAGATTTATAATCATCAAATAAACTCCTTAAATAGAATTCATGAAAGATGAACCATTATTATATACATATAAAAAAGGCCAAAAAAAATAAATTGTTGTATTGGAGTAACAAGAAATTTTCAAATAGGTTAGGGCGGTTGGCTTTTTTTCTTCTTTTTTTAAAAACAGGTTTAACCATATTTGATGTACCATATGTACACGTCTTTATATGGACCACTTTCCGAATTACTAACATTTATCGAGGATACAACATTATGTCATACTTCCACTTGTCATCGCTGAACTTGTCCACCAACTGTTGTGCAAGTTCACCTACTGCAAGTGTTAAATCTACCCTCCGAAGTACAGAAAATAACAATTTTGGTCCCACTTTGCCTGTTACCGACACCCTGTAGTTGGGCATGGGGGCAGCCATTTTGGAGTTGTCGAGGCAATAATATGGATCTTTACCAACTTCCTGGAATGTCTATATTCAACTCCAGGTTTATTCCGTCACAGCAAGGGAACTTGGTCAAGATCCGTCTCGTTGTGATGTCAAGTAGTCGTGTTTACGTTTCCTTTTTCGAAGGAGCGGGTCTTTTTTTCTTTCTCTTTCTTTCTTGCCTTTTTTGTTGTTGATGTTGAAATGTTTAGGGTAGGTTTTTTTTTAGGGTCGGGCGGGTTACTCCAATACAACAATTGTTTTTGGTCCAATTGCAGAATTTATGCATGTGTCCTATCTTGCTTTTAAATATTCTTATCCAATCTCATTAGCCCAATGATCTATTTGAACCACTTGTTTTTTATCCTGTGTAGGTGCTTTTTTCCATACGCTTAACACAACTACTAGTGTCATTGTTTTTTTCTCAAATACGTCATCAAAACCCATCAAAACAATAATTGACATAACATCATTTATTAATATGATTAATCAGCCTGAATCACATGTGCATAATAACAAATGGGGAACATTCAGTAGTGTAGCTCTTTAAACCATACCAAGATGTTTATGCTAATTCATGACCAGGTTATCATTGCACGTCATTTTCGTATGTAAATCAGATATTCCATCCTGTACTATAATAGACAGCTGACTGAATATGTTCCGAGACACTCATCTTCAAATAGTACCCAATTCCATACCACAACTGACACTAACCCCACATCCGACACAATTTAGGCCAAATTTCCCTTACCGAATGCCAAAAATTATGCTGACCCGGTTTTTTTACCAATGAGCCCTCATATGTTTGTAATTTTCTCTCACCGAATGCCAAAATGTATGCTCTCACTCTGAAATGACCCCACATTTGTTGAGCCTGTGCTCTCCCCGAATGCCCCAGCCTTACACCCGTATCCATTTTATATTTGACTGCCTCCCCCGGGACTTACCCCACATCCGACACAATTTAGAATTCGTACACCCTCATCATAATTGTCTTTGGAAAAGTAAAAAAACAATGAATTTGAAATGTGATCATTTACTCCTGCAAATAAATATTTAAGCAGTTTTATATGCAACTTCAAAGCTAGAATGCAGCTTATATTTTAATCAAGAAATTTTAAAATTCTTAATGATAAGAGGCACTTTGGAAAATGCTGTTATAAATCTATTTTGTTTCTTATTGCTTTTTGAAAACACGATTGTTTTTTAAATAATACTTTTAATGAATGACTGTGAAAAACACCATCTCTTTCATGACTGTCGAAAGTGAGTTGAAAAACCGAATGAGCCATACAAGTGTTGTATTTTACCTTGGGGTATTTTAAGAATTAAGGCATATTATCTATAGCTTGCGAACACCTCACTAGCCTTAGCTTCACAATGACTGTGCAGTCAGTCCTTTTTAAAATCTGCTAGCCAGGTAGCTAACCTCTAAATTATGCATAAGAGACAGCACGGTTGTCATGCTTATCATCATTATTACAGGCAAAGAACACGCATGGCTTGAGGTAATCTTAGAAAGAAGACTAGCTAAAAATTCATAATTATGGGTTTGTTAGAGAATAATTAAATACAACGACATATGGAGAACAAAAAGAGTGGCGATATTTTGCAAGCTCCTTTTTAAAGAAACATGTTTATAACGGTGTTTCTAATAAGATTTTTCTTATTAAAAATGATGTTCAGTTCATGTTTAGTGTTTAGGATGGTAAGGTATTCAGCAACTAATGCAATCTAAATTGTACATAGTACAATGTATCCTCCTTTTGTGCCCCTATATATTATGTTCAATGAGATGCACCACAATTGAATACTATTGGCTAAAATACGTAAGTAATATTGGTATATTAGAGCACAAATAAATACAATGGTGAAAATGTAGAAAACAAAAAACAGTGGTGATTTTGGCAAGGTATGGACCTCCTCTATCTATTAATACCAAAATGAGCATCATTGAACTTCACATGACGTCATGAAATTAGCACGCCCTCACAAATCTCAGCTTATTGGAAATATATATGGAAATTTGCCAAAATCGATTTTTCACTAAAAAAGTCTCCAAAACATTGTATTTTTGCAGAATTTTTGCTAAATGAATAAGGAAATGATGATTCTTAACTACGTAGCAAGTTTTAAGCATAATGTCAAATATATATTTATGAAATGGACAAAATAAGAATCAAGGGATTCACCAACCTCCTATCATAATCTTTGACGACCCTCGTACCCAAACAACACCTCCTAAACCCCCATATACGTCAAAGATATGTAAAGCATGTTAAAACAATTCATATACTTTGGTTCGGGTTATTCAGCAAAAGAGGCTGTTTAAAAATCGAGAAGGGGGTTACAACAACAACCCCCTCCCCCTTCGGAGGATAAAGGTTAATATGGGACTGGAAGACGTCCACATTCTCCAAGTGCTACTTTTGTTTAAAACATTGACAATGAATTTTGAAAGTGCTACTTTTGTTTAAAACAATGACAATGGATTTTTAACAATATCTTAATAGGACTGAAAAAGTACACAGACTTGCTGGTGATTGATTACATAAATGAGTTTGCAGAAAATAGAGGTATTTGAAAGCACATGTAGCCATTCTTGTGTGAAAATGTTCTGACTAGTCACCTCTGAAATTTATAACAGATGAATATCTTTACGCCCATGGCAAGCAGAACAGGTTATAACATGTTGTACGTAATATCGATGAATTAGCTGAAAAGGGGAAAAAACAAATCACCAATCTCAATAACTTCTATCAAAAACACCAATAAGATACGAAATTTAACAAAAAAATTAATGTAGAATGATCCCTGTGAGAAGAAGAAGAAGAAGAAGATGATATTACATTAAAAACTATAAATGAAAATATCTTGATTGATGTTTATTATAACAAATGGATGAGAATGTGAAACATCATCAACAAAACAATTAAGTACATTTTGGCTTACTATAATCATTACACTTTCCTGGAATAATTTGCGCACTGCCATAAAGCTAGCGAGAAAGTGGAACCTGCAGCTTAAGGGAATTTGTGAATTGAGGAATACTCAGAAAAGCCGTGACAAGCAAGAGTTTGCCATTCCCCAAAGGCTATATTCGGTATTGTCAGATATTTTCATCCTCATTTACATGGTTAATCACAGGGTCGCATGTGCAGTCCGCGAGTTCATCAGTGTTATCACCAAAGAATTATCAACATCAAGATGCTGCAGATCTACCTTCATCTTTGCTACTATACATTACTTGACACGTTAACAACATCTTTCAGCTTCCCGTCAGGTCATCAGTCCTAATTTACAACGTGCGAAAATCCCCTTATTTTAAATAAGTAACTTAGTGCCAATCCGCCATTTTCTTGCTTACTTTTCCCTCCCATATTTTCTGCGCATATGCTCAATGCTGAGTGAGCTGAGACTAAACTATTAGGAGTAAAAGGAAAAACCTTTCAAGGCTTTTCTACGGCACTTCTTTCTAAGATCGATTACGTTGAAAAGAGTGTCTCTGCTTTAACTCGCTATGGATGAAAAATAGTCGGGTTCACGTTTTTTGAGCTTGTACGTGACACAAGCCAGTTGGGATAGGCGAGACTCAATTTTTGCAGTTACCAGAAAATTGTTAGTTCTGTATATTACACAACCACGACTCTTACTATATGCACAAAAACACTTTAACTATCACTTAAAATAAAACAAGTGCTTCTGCTATTAAAGCGCTTCTTATTTTCACCTCTTGAGTCAATAAGGAAATTGATTTATTATAGATGGTAATGTATCCCTTGTGAAATTTAATTGACTTGAATTTGATTTTAAAGCATTTATGCCTGAATATAGTGAACACAGTGCTAGCTCTGTGCTGCTTGATAACTAAAGCTTTTCGGTGACATTAAATTCTAAAGATGTATCTATGAATGATGTAAGTGTGTCTTTATGTTTTATGGATTGTATTCATGGTATTATGATACGACTTAGCCGCTCACATACATCTAATTACTTGTGCATCCCTTGCATCCGCAAGATGGGCAAAGTTGAATTAAAGGAATATGCACCGCAGTTGAAAATGATAAGATGCAGTGATAAATTATTTTAAATGTCTATTGCAATAACGAAAACTGTTAACACACTTATTGGTATTTGATGACGGCTTGCATTAAAAATGGCATTTTCTGACATAGCAGGTCGATTGAGATTGTCTAGAATTTCAGCTATATTGAGCAAAGTAATTCCTCGGTTGCTGTTACAATATGACAAAATTAATCATCTTTCTTTGGTAAGGGTAGTATTACTAAAATATACCTTTCGCCTAATTTCTTGGTGTACAATCCTTGTACATGTACCACGCATATCACCCTACATACATGTCATATATACGAAAAAAGTCATTGCCTGGTGTTTTTTAATTTAAGTCATAATTGCACAAGATAGTCAATGTGTCAAGAGATTAAAGGGAGCACGTTTTTGAGTATCTAACAGGCAATGGTAAATTATTTCATGTAGTATGCATATATTTATTCAAAAATCTTCAATAATTGTAGGTTTAGTTTACACAAAGGTAACACTGTAGTCAACGATTGAGTTCTTTAAGGGACAGAGTTAGAATTATTAAAAGGAATCACGGATAGTATTCTAACTTAACTGATCTAGACTTCTTTCCGCCAAGAAATGTTATCGAACATGCTAGTGTAAGATTTTATTTTCTCTTAAACTATCTTTGTATTAAAATCAGGACGCCATCACGACCCCTTATGTCTAGCATTATTGTCTTTGGGGAAAATAAAGGGAAACATAACGACTGAGTCTTGAATGTTATGTTCATCCTGTAGATTCCTGCGTTTGTGTGATACGGGCACATATCACTGCCGTGTTTAAAAATCCTATATACGTTGAAAAAAATTATTAGAGATTATGCTTGACAGTCTGATTTTATTGTAGTATGGGTGAAAAATTCAGTTATCCTAGTACTAACAATAATTATGATACTCAGATACAGATTCAATCAATCAAAAATATAAAATTCTTTCTATATGACCTTGAAGAATAAAATTGTATTTTCATAAATCAATTTTAAATACTATGGCTTAGTAACCAGTCATTATTTTGGTCATGTCGGTATGATTTTCTACGAATAGAGCTGCATGCATACAGATATACTGGAAAATGGAAAATGCCATCTCATTAGTGATGCACCGGCTGCATCCTTGATATAGTCAGGGTTGGTATGTCCTCAGGGGATGGTTCGCTGGCTTTTTGTGGGGATTTGCTAATTTTTGCATTTTTCTGAAGTTAAAGGTTCACTGATATTAAAAACCAATGTTGGCATTTTTTAAAATACCGTTATGGCGGCAATTTTGGATTTTCAAAATGGCCGCCATTTTCAATATATAATTTCCTATATCTTGGCTTCTAAAGCACCTAGAAAAAATATTTTAGTGTCTAAACATATGTTTTTAGGGGCATAGAGTCCAATTAACATACTTACACTGTAAAAAATAGTGAAATTACCCAACACTGGGTAAATATTCATATTTCAAATTCAAAATGGCCACCAAGAAGGCTGCGAAAATAGCAGATTTTCATGAAAATTGACAAAAAAGCCTATAAAAATGCCTGATATCATAAATAATCAACAGAAAAAAACAATTAGGGTCACAACAACATTTTTCCCCCTCAATTGTATTGTAAGCTTGTATCAAATTCAAAATGGCTCCTGTTCTGAGATCCTAAATGGCCACTAAAATATGGTTTATGTGCAAAAATTGGCTAGAAGAACTTCAAACCAGTATTAAAGACATCAAATGTTCCAAATAATCAATGTACAATGGCTTTAAAAGTAACAGTAGGAACATTTTTCCTACATAAGGGTGTTAATATGTTTCAAATTCAATATGTGAAGCCTGCTCGGAGATCCAAAATGGCTGCCAAAACACGATTTTATGCACGAAAATTGGTTAAAGTGACTTTAAAATGGTATCAAAAACACTAAAATTTATGTTCAAAGTATTAAATCGTTTGAAAATGGCTTTATGGGTAACAATATGAAAATTTCTTCCAAAGTAAGAGTGTGTGTTAACATGTAAAATTTTTAAAATGGCGCATGTTCTGAGATCCAAAATTTGCCGGCAAAATATGATTTTAGGCACAAAAATGGGTTAAAGTAACTTTGAAACGGTATCAAAAACACCAAACGCTCAAAATAATTGATGGAAAATGGCTTTGAGGATACCCAGAGGAACATTCCACATGATCACAGATAAGAGCGCAAGCATGTTTCAAATCTTTCATGGAACCTGTTCTGAGATCCAAGATGACTGTCAAAATACAATTGTATGCACGAAAATTGTTTAAATTGACTTTGAAATGGTATCAAAAACCCAAAATTTTCAGAATAATCAATGGAAAATGGCTTAAAGGGTACTGTTAAGAAAATTTCTTACAAAATAATGATGTAAGCATGGTTCATATTCATTATGGAGCCTGTATTGAGATTCAAAATGGCCGTCAAAATACAATTATATGCATGAAAATGATTTAAAGTGACATATTGAGGAGCCGGTACATGTAAATGACCACCAAAACAACTTCATACATTAAAATAGGTAAAAGTGAGATTTAAACTGTATCAAGTACAGCAAATATTCAAAATAATAGATGTAAAGTAGCATTTGAGGTAACAATAAAAACATTCCATCCCCCAAAAGGGAGTGGGCATATTTCAAATCCAGTATGGAGCATTTTTTATGAACAATAATGGGTTTAAGAAGTTTAAAACTATATCAAATACACCAAGGTTTCAAAGCTAAGAAAGCAGCTTTGACATGTTTAAGTGTAACTACGGTACCATTTTTACCCAATAAAGGTTGTAAGCAAGTTTGAAATCCAACATTTATAATGTTATACAATTTTGGTTCACAGATTTTAAATATATGCTATCAACATTTATGGGAAGAAATGTTTCTATATTTACAATCAAAGTTACTTACCATTTAATGTTTTGTACACTTTATACTTGGGTATTTTTGATACCTTTTCAAAGTCAAATTTAGTGTTTTTGAAACTGTTTCGAAGAACCTTTGACCCATTTTTACACAAAAAATATTTTCTGGCAGCCATTTTTGATTTTAGAACAGGCTCCAAAGTGGATTTTAAGCATGCTTACACCCTTATTTGGGAAGAAATGCTCCAACTGTTAACCATAACGTCATTTTCTAACAAATATTCTGAACATTTAATGTTTTTGATACTGTTTTTGCACATAAAAATCATATTTTATCGGCCATTTTGGATCTCAACACAGGCTCCATATTTGGGAAGAAATGCTCCTATTGTTACCCAAGAAGTCATTTTCCAACAGTTATTCTGAACATTTAGTGTTTTTGATAATGTTTCAAAGTGCTTCTAACCCAATTATGCACATAAAAATCATGTTTTGGCTGCCATTTTGGATCTCAACACAGGCTTCATATTGGATTTGAAACATGCTAACACCCTTATTTAGGAAGAAATGCTCCCATTGTTACTAACAAAGCCATTTTCTGTTGATTATTTTGAACAATTGGTGTTTTTGATACTGTTTTGAATTGCCTCTAACACATTTTTGCACATGAAAAACATATTTTGGCGGCCATTTTGGATCTCAACACAGGCTCCATATTGAAATTGTAACATGCTGACCCCCTTATTTGGGAAGAAAAACTCATACTTTACCCACAAAGCCATTTACCAGCCATTATAGCGAACATTTTGTGTTTTTTATACTGTTTCAAAGTGCCTCTAACCCAATTTTGAACATCAAATCGTATTTTGGCGGCCATTTTTGATCTTAACAGAGGCTCCATATTGGATTTGAACCCTTATCTGGGAAGAACTGTTCCAATTGTTACTTACAAAGCCATTTTATGTCGATTATTTTGATAATATGGTGTTTTTGATACTGTTTTAAAGTGTCTCTAACCCATTTCTGCACATGAAAACATATTTTGGCGGCCATTTTGGATCCCAGAACAGGCGCCATTTTGAACTTGATGCAAGCATACAATAAAATTAGGTGCAAATGATCGTTTTGCACCCCTAAATATTATTTCCTTTTGATTATTTATGATATCATCCATTTTAAAGACTGTTTTGGTCAATTTTAATGAAAATCTGCTATTTTGGCAGCCATATTAAATTTGAAATACACATGTGACATAATTTGGGGTTAGATATACAGTACAATCATCCCATGTGAACTTCTAGGGGTTATAATACTAGTTGGACCAAAAGAATGAATTTCTTAGAGTAATTAATGCATGAGTTATGATAAAGAAAAGTTGAAAATTGGCAGCCATTTTGAATTTCAAAATGGCCGCCATACCAACATTGAAAAAAAATGCCAACATTGATTTTCATGCTCGGTATACCATAAGCTTTCAGAAAATGTATAGTTTTCCTAATCCCCATAAAAAGCCAGCGAAATTACATGAGAACACTGACTAATACAAGCATAACATGGTACGTCTTGATTGAAACTATCTAAAATGTCAATGTGGAAGATTTGGTTATTGTAAACGAGGTAATTTGCCCAAGTTATTTAACGCGCTAATTGACATGATATAAGAATTGCTGCTGTGGTTAAATGGTTGGGGTATAGGATTTGTTTGTAACACATTCATGATATCGAAGGTTCTGCTTTCTATCGATTGATTATCTAACACCAAGCATCATTGCAGCGTTTTTCTGCAATTAAGCGACACGCTCACCAAGCGAAATTGCTTTTAATCTTGCATTACATTCATAACATCAATCTATGCTCATCATGATCCTGCTTACAGTATGGTTCTATTGAAAAACAAATATTTGCCTTTCTGTGAATATACTAGTAACATGTTGCCAATAGCTATGGTGGAGGTCCAATTCCTATCCACAGTACCTACATTGTATTGCAATATTACAACTAGTGCGTTTACCTTTCAGTTGTTATGTTAATTAAGGATATCGTCAGTTACCATCTATACAAACGTTCAGGTATGGTAATTTACTTGAATGTACACAAAATCGTAACAATCACAATATCTTCCCGCTGATCAAGGGACATGTCTCACGTTTTTGCTGAGCATTTGTGAATAAACTTATTGCGTTTGATGTGTATGCAACAAGGTTTGATATTGTTGTAAATGCATTGAGCATTGAGTTTGCAACACTGGGAATGCAAACACCATTTGAGCTACCAACAGATAGAAATAATACTATGAATAAAATAATTCTTATAGAAAGAAGATCATAAAAACAAAGACCATAAGATGTCTTCTTTTGAAATGTTGATATCATTGCAAAAATTGATTTTTGATATGATATTTATATATTACTTAATAATTAGAGACTCACTTGTGGAATCAGATGTGGGAAAATGTCAAGTCCGGGCAACTCTTTCAAAAATCCTTCATGCTAATGGCTACACGTACGTGCAACTTAGAACGATATAAATGTTACCAACGAATAGAAATTACTCTTAAAGTTTCCAATAACTACTGTCAGGTTGGTCTGCTAGCTCTGTTTCTAATAGAGCAAATACGGTCCGCGACTATGTAAAACATAACATAAAGATGAAAATAGAATCTCTGGAATAACATGGTCACCACTGCAATCGACTTTATCTGTATCAAATTATGAGTTAAAAATTGTCCCTTGACATACAGTAAAAGAAAATGTAGTTTAATCATGTTAATACAAACACCAAAATTCTGCGGTAAAACTAGGTAATCCAGGACTCTCTTTTGACCTCTATTGTAATTATTTGTCTAGTAAAATCGAAGGGAACCTAAATTAAATGGTCAAATGTTTGTCCTGCAGACGTATATATGTGCAAATTCCCATTTCACAGATAAAAAGAATATTTTCTTGCTATTAACATGATTAATACCCTTTTCTCAATACAATATTGATTACAAACAGTAACTTACCTATGTGTGAAGAAATCCATACCCCCCCCCCAAAGAAGCAATATTGACAAGTGATTTTATTTTCTATTTTTTACATGTCCAATGGTCGCGAATACAGTCAAACATCAGATTCGTGCAAAGGAGCGAAAAAGCTGGTTTTCCCACACCGGGAATCGAACCCGGGCCACGGCGGTGAAAACGCCGGATCCTAACCACTAGACCATATGGGATGTCGCTTGTGAATTAAATGCTACACGGTACTATATAGAAAGGAAATTAGTTTAGAAAATAAATAAAGTTGTAGCAAAATTAATGGATAAGATATTTTGGAATGAAACACCGCGCTTTTAATATTACCATTTTTGATTTTCCAAATACGTTGTAGACGTCCTTTTTAGAGTGGATTTTATTGATATTGCACAATGATGCCTTATTGTTTCACATATTTTTGAATCCAAAGGCATTGCGCATGCTCTTTTTACCGAAAAGTTTCCTATATCTCCACTTTCCACTTCGTGGTTGTTTTTTGTTGTTGTTATTTTTTTGGTGGTTTTTTTTTACTGTATATATATATTTCAATTTTTAAATTGGTTTATTTCCTGTTGTTAAGATTGCATACTACAAATTCACAATTATACTTGTATTATGTTACAAATCAAGAAAGACCGTCTTTAGAATGGCATTTTCTACCCATTTTTATATCAAAGAGTGATAACTGGAAATAATTTTTTTATCTTAAATAATTCATATTTTGAATCAAATAAAACATACGATTCTTGTAAAGCAGAGAGAAAAATACCATGTTCCCACACCGGGAATCGAACCCGGGCGACGGCGGTGAGAGCGCCGGATCCTAATCACTAGACCATATGGGACGTTGATTCTGACACTAGGTGAAAGTCAGTAGTTAAAACTATAAGGTTATAGTTAACAAAAGGTGCCAAAATTCTTCGAATGGAAGTCGATGTTTGATTCCATTTTGTTTTTTGATTTTATAAACAAATCAGCTTTAGCAAGAAAATTATCCCCCCCCCAATGATGTTGTAAATACTCCTTATATTTTGTCTACTGATTGATTAATTGATTGATTAGTTATATATCTTGATAATTACTCTTTTATTCCAAATAACTGGAAAATATGAATGGTTTTGTTGTTGTTCAGAAGTTAATTGCCCAATTAACCCAATGTCGTTTCCCTTGTTAATGTTATGTTCTATATAATTATTATTGCGTTAATTGACGCCGAAGCGAATTGCTGTTGTCGTTAACAATCATAATTGTTATGGTATATGTGTGATTGCTCATTCCGAAAGGGGTACTTTGCAGATGATATCAATTTTGATTTTATCATTTTATCTGTTATATTTTCTTTGCTTTAAAATGACACCATACTTGTTGAAATTGATCAAGGCGATTAAATTTTACAACAGAAAATCTGTTGAAAATTCTTATTGTTCTTTATTTTTTGCTGCATATTTTCGTCATTTCTCGAAAAGTGTTCTGTCGGACAAAGTCCCCCTTTCGGGGTGAGTCATCCCATATTTGGTTATAACTCGCCTTTCTATGAATGTTTCAACATTAATTTGTGACTGAGATCCCAAAATGAAATTTGTAATTTGTACACATGGTTAAATTAGAAGTAAATGATGTTAGAAACTGCTCCTTTGATTATGACTTTGCTTAAGTCGAAATATCATCAGGCCCCTTAGCCGTTAACCATACTCCATGGTGAGATTCGATTACTCAGTCATGTAAGTAATTTTACCAAACCAAATTTCGTATTCGTGCATGCAAAATGATGAAAATGTCTATATAATATTATTCACTTCAACGTAAAATGATAACAAATGCATATCTCGTCCGTTGATGGGGCACAATTTCCCCCGTTCATGCGGTAGTTAACAACACTGTTTAGTGTTGAGATATAAAAAAAAAAGTTTAATTTTGTTCTTCATTAGTACATATTTTAACTTTTTAAATGAATTGTTGCACTGTTTATTGAACCGATTACTGATTCAGTAGCGGATCAGAACAGGTAAATATTTACAGACAGGTAACATCATTTTAATAGATTTTTACGAAAAATAACTTTATAAGTCCATGCAAATTTGGAAAAAAATGATGAATGGTGCCTTTTCCATCCGTCGTGCAAGTATTTATTTGTATTTAATAGTTTAAAATTAGAGAAATGAATGAGCCTCAACATGGACACTTCACAAATTTGGCCAAGTTGCTAAAATGTTGCATATCTAACGGACTAAGTTATATAATCTTTGAATAATTAAATAACATATTACTTATTACTTCAGTGTCTAAAAGAACATTGAAACGAGGCCACTGATTCAACCCCTTGGCTTAGTTCGTGTTTACAACGTCTAATAGAGATGGTATGATTCCCTTATGAAATCAAAAAAAAAAAAAAAAAAAGGAAATTGATCAAACATTACATTTGTGAGGTATATGCACATAAAGTCATGCATGTTGCTGTTCGGGTTAGCGTTCATCTGTTGCAGGCATGGACATTATTTGCAGTATAGTATTAGACGGGAAAGCGTTTATTTCTGGAAGATACAACATGTATGGCTATTTTCTGTATGGAAAATAAGAAATTGGACAGATTGTCATATAGTCAAAACGGCATGATCTTTTGAAGCTTGCATTCATAATACCTCGACTGAAAGTGAATATGTTAAGATGGTAGGAAAACTAAACATGCTAAAGAAAAGCAAAAACACGTCAAAAATACAATTGTTGTGTAAGAAGATATTGGTTTAAAATCTCATTATAAATTGATAAATATTAAAGAGTATAATTAAATTTCTTATACAGTAATTAGTAAAAGGATGATGCATTTGTAAATAAGGTTGTTAACAATAACCTAGAAAGCTCAATGCTGTTAACCATTGTGCTAATTGATATTATCCCGATCATTCGTAGTTAAGGTAGGTGTTAACAAAAGTATTTTTTAAGAAAGGTTTTTTTTATCTGTAACTCAAAACCATTATTTCAACTGTTTTATTGGACTGTTTATCAATGTCTAATTAAAGTGTAACGTCTTTTCAGAATTCATTCCAAAGCCAAAGCAGAATTTGATCTCAATATAATATACTTTAATTCACCTTTTGAAAAATAGAAAAAGTATCTTAAGAGAGGTGTCGTTCCAGTTTGTTTGATGCGGACCAAGATTTGGTACTGCTTTTTGAACTTCTAACTTACTTCGTGGAAAATATTGAATTTTTTTAGAATATTCTTTAAAATGCGTACTTTAACACACAAAATTAAAAACTTTACTATACCAGGTGAGTCAATAAAAACGCAATAATTAGATGGAAGCCATATTGTAAGAACAAAAGCATTGCAAAGATATGCTTATTTCAATATTATGATATGAAAACAGTTCTGTCCAAATGCGGCATTCCTCGTCAAACATGTAAGTAGCAATCGTATTGAAATTATTGCTTCAGTTATCTGAAGATTATCTCAGCCAGGTTACCTTACGCACGTTATTTCAACAACAACAGAATGGATCATTTCACAGAGTGTGGTTTATGTGAGGTGGTGCGTCGACAAGGCATCATTGAAGCTTAACACGTCTTTGAACTTATGTTTCCATGTTTAAGCACGTCTTGCTCTTCTGGTGCGCCTGGTCTCGTTAAATAAAGGCTTCAGTGATGCGCAGCTGTAGAAGATTGACAGGAGGGCCCTTCCTGTAAACTTTTTTATTAATTGTACCCCATTATTAAACGTCCAATGGAGAGAGATCGGGGCTTCTGACTGACCATTCAACTTGATGTCCTATTCCAACCACATTATTGCCAAACAACTCTTGTAGGCAGTTGGGTACGGGCACAGTGAGCAGGAACACCACCTTGCATAAACCACACTCTGCGAAATGGTCCATTCTGTTGTTGTTGTTGTTGTTGTTGTTGTAATGACCTGCGGAGACCTGGAACAATCTGGTTGTTGATGATACGTAAGTAAACCTGGCTGAGATAGTCTTCAGATCACTGAAGCAATAATTTCAATTAGATATTGGTACTTACATGTTTGACGAGGAATGCCGCATTTGGACAGAACTGTTTTTATACCATAATATTGAAGTAAGCATATCTTTGCAATGCCTTTATCAATCCTCACCATTCTTTCACAATTTGAAAGATAAATTCATGATCTATTTAGAAATACACATTATTTACTTAAACTCGCTTTTGTTCTTACAATATGGCTTCCATCTAATTATTGCGTTTTTATTGACTCACCTGGTATAGAAATGCTAGTTTACACGGGCCATAAGTAGGAAATTGAATATGTTTACTGACGCTGTATCAACATGATCAAATATTGTTTTAGAATTAGATTTTAAAGAAGCTTGGTCCGATTTTTCAAAATTTAGTTTTCAATGCCATACGAGAGATAGCCACTAAAAGGTTTTACGTTTCAAACTTCAACCAAATCGGTCAAACTGTTTTAATTTTATGGGCAATTTTGTATTTCAGAGCTGTCTGTACGTTTCTGTGTACACTGTTAAAATCAATTGGTCATATGACTAAAAAAAATGAGTCATTTCAATGGTATAAGAAGCCTAATCTTTGGTTAGTCATTCCAAGGGTAAGATTAGTCCAGCCTCTGATAAAATGACTAATTAAACATGACTAATCAAAAATGGTATAAGAAGCCTAATTTATCTGAAGATAAGTCTTTTACAAAATACAATTAGTCCTGCTCGAAAATTAATTAGTCCTTCTGAAAAAATATTTAGTCAAATATATAGTCATGTACTTGTTTTAGTTAGTCTGTCATTTTCTAAACATTGTGTAAGGTAAGTCTATGATTTATGTATCTATGAACTCATGCAGTAATGATTTTTGATTCGAACTAATACCATACTTGAATTCTGGGGTGAATTTACACCAGATTTTATTAATAAAATTTCTTCTCAAATACAGAAAATTCTAACAAAGGAACACTTTGCCATTCATTTTAGAGTACATTTCTCTTCCTCAAGGTATAGTGTCTTCCAGGATACAAATACAATAATAGATGTCTGTGCAACAGTGCAAACTCGGACTAGCATGACTAGCTTATAAGCTTGCATGTACAGTGATGTAGGAGCACATGAGTTTGGATTCGACTAGTCTAAATTCACCCCAGAATTCAAGTATGGTATTAGTTCGAATCAGAAATCATTACTGCATGAGTTCATAGATACATAAATCATAGACTTACCTTACACAATGTTTAGAAAATGACAGCCAATCCCGGGCAGCTACTAGCAGTTGTGTTCTCACGCAGACGACTCGTTCGCGTGGTGAATCAAATCGGGGAACCCGTCACCCCAAATTAGTCAAAGCCTATCGGCCCAAATTAGTCCAGTTCATGGTCCAGTTCAAAACTTTAGAGTTCATGATTAGTCTTTCATCAATATATTAGTCATTCAATTCGTCATTTTCGTGTTAGTTGGTCATTTCGAAGTTAAGGAATTAGCTGCATTAGTAAATGTGCATAGTTCCAATTAGTCTTCCACCGTAAATAGTCTTTGCAAATTTGTGATTAGTCTTTGCAGAAATGTAATTAGTATTTCATTTCATATGATTTGTCTATCTTTCTGAAATTAGTCTTCCTGACTGAAATATTGGTCATTAATCTACAGACTAATTTTTTTGAGAATATGACTAATTTTTTACGAAGAATGACCAACTAATTTTAACTGTGTAAATTTAATTGTGGTTACCATAATTAGACACATTTTCATATATATTTACAAAACGGAATATACACTCAGCCATGAAATTTCACATGAGTTATGAAAAAATATGAATATGTTGGTACCAAAACCTCAAAAAGTTTGAAAAAAAGCTGAAGCAATTGGACCACACTCCTTTAAACAAGAGCTGAATGGTCTTACGCAGGTACTTCCTTATTCTTGGTTTTACAAGCCTATCTGGTTACATCATGACTAACCATTGCATTCAGTTTACAAAGCATTAAACTAACTAAAACATAGACACTGAAACCCTGTAACAGTGTGATATTATGCAAAATACACTACAGATTAATATCGCGATAGACATGATCATGATGATACTAGTAAAAGGATAAGATTAGGATCCCCAATGGCTTTGCTCAGTTTCTTTGAGATTATTATACAAAAATAAACCACAATAGATGACGAATGACGATGAGAGAAACACCGACTGAAGTGAACATACAGAGAATATCGAGCTCCAAAAAAGCAATTAAATCTGCAGATTTGACACAGTTATTGCACAATTTTTATCCATCGAAGGAACCGTGAGTACATCAAGAACTCTACCACGAACTTTTGGTTTTTGCTGATTTGACAATTTTACCATTTTTTAGCATTTCTACATTCACAAATTGTCATACTGTTTGCCATAGGCTTTGATACATCGTTACGTTGCTAAGGACGCTGAATCGATCCGAAGTACATAGTCTATTTTTCAATCACCATTAACTATCAGGTCTAGACCTTGCCTTCTCGCCAACCATTAAGAGGTGTGATCAACAAGCTATATACTTGTAACTGGATCAGAGATACTTGAAAGGCTATAAATATGACTAATAAATGCAACGACTGCAAACAAGTTCAACAATGTGTGAGTTTCCGTCGAAGCGATCTTTTCCTTTGCAATAACTGCAATCAAACGAGAGAAGATGCAAATAGCAAAAATAAAACAACACCGCCTTGCTCTAGCGATGACTGTACCATTTCACATCCTGAACCCCAATGTAAATGTTCTAATTGCGCAAAGCAATTTCACCTAACATGCGTGAAACTGAAAAGACAACCTGCAAAGACAACAAAATGGACATGTCCAAAGTGTAAAGACGTACTGCAAATTATAAAAACTCTCCAAACTGCTGTCATAGACTTAACAAACAAAGTCCAAACCATGAGTAAAGCGCAAAACGAAATGCAAAAAGAACAAAAAACTATGAAGAAAGAACATAATGATCTCCAAAAGGCTTTCAAAACGCTCCAAGACAGTTATGAAACACTCAAAGGCGATAATGTTACTCTTAAAACAGAACTAGAAGAAGTAAAAAAAGTAAAATACCCAATAAATCAAAAAACTGCCACACAACATACAGAGCAACAGTTTCAAACCACAGCAGATCCAATCCTGCCCAGCCCATCAGGTACATTTATCATAGGAGATTCAATGCTACGAAGTCTGGGCGATAACACGTTTGAAAATACGGAAATAAACTCTGTCAATGGTGCCAAGGTGATTGACATTTACAGGGAATTGAATTGTAAAACGGACCTAAAAAACTTTAAAAATATCATCATTCATGCTGGTATCAATGACATCGCAAGTAGTACACCATTAGAAGAAATTCTGGGGTCCATTGAAGCCATCATCACATTCTTACTTGTGGAGACTCCTATGTCAAATATCTTCTTATCCACTGTTTGCCCTCGTCTTGATGTCAAATACAATGAT
>JXSR01S010052.1:32761-47566 GCA_000969725.1 Ophiothrix spiculata
TGTGGACCTATGTTTTTTACCGGGACTTTCTACCCCTACACCATTCGTGGGGTGATTTAGTGTTGTGCGGTCATATATGAAACCTGGCAGGCTTCAGATGCTTCAAGACCTTGAGTCATTTACAAGGAGTTAATTATCCTTCAAGGCTTTATTTTGGGAATGTTATTTCAACACCTCAACGAATCGAAATACACTATTGCAAGATCACTGCATTCAAGTAAGGTCATACAACTTTTACTGTGAGATTTGTTATGTTTGTTATGATTTGTTTGGGAAGGGAAGGGGGAACACTTCCTATCTAAAATGATACTCCAGATCAAGAGTATAGGGCGGCCGGCGGGGTATAGGCTTGGGACACCCAACTTTAGTTTTGGTAGGGGTATGTGGCCCTGATATCTAAAAACCTAGTCTAGGGAACTGAGGATTGGTTATGAAAAGGGGGTCTAGAAAACTGAAGTGACCCCCCCCCCCCCAAAAAAAAAAAAGGGGGAATGTGGCTAAATTTAAGGTCTGAAAGCAAATATTTCCTAAATTTAGCTTGAAATGGAGGGTCTTGGCAACTAAATTTCAAAAAAGGATGTTAGGGAACTGAAACATTTTAAAAATAGGGCTTGTGAACTAAAGATGTTTGAAGTGGGGGTTTAATGAGCGGCAGGTAGGGCGGGAGTGTCAGGGCCGTCCCCGGGGGTACAGGGCAATGTAAATTGTGCAGTCCCCCAAATATGGTGTCATTGAGCAAAAATCCACTAATCTGCTTTTTTCTATTGTAGAATTTTGCATTATTCCAGTGCCGGGCACAGGATTTTTTGACTGGGGGCACAAGCTATAGTTTCCCCTGAATGACACCATGGGAAGGGTATGATTGGATGAACATATGTGGTGAAGTATAAACTATTTTTGGTATCTACGTACCAGCGAAGATGGGAATATACCTATGTTCTCTGCTACAAACTATCTTATTAACGCGGCTGGTGTATATTGAACTAATGCATTGACACTAATTTTAGCATTTTAAAACAATTTTTGACAAAGAAGAATATGCATTGATATGATAATTTAACACCAGTGTGATGGTGATTTTTCATGACTTCCATTTTCTAAACAGAATATTTCCAGTGTTGGGCTGGCTTTCATTTTTAAAGGAATCTTTATTTCACCAGTTTCTTGAAAAAATTCTGTCGCAAAGTCACCCTTTTCAGGGTGAGCCATCACATATATCATCGGGTCTTAGCAAATATTTAAAAAAAAGTAAATACGACAACTGTTCATGGTGTAAGGTCAAATGTGATGATCCCCCAAACCTCCAGGTAAAGTCTGGTTGATTTATTTCATAAGTAGATTGAAAATGAACACTTTTTATACAAGTTTCAAGTTAATACAATGCCTTAAAGTGGAGATACAACTCTTCAATGCATGACACATCAGAATATGTAAAATTTTGAAAGTGTGTTTTGGAGTTTTCATTTTTATGACTACATCCAGAAAATGTTTATTTTCAAATATTTTAGAGTAGAAATAAAAGCTGATATTTTGCACGGGATTTAAGATTCATTTCAAATCTGTAAAAAACTAAATTTCACCAGAATATGATTTTTGCATGTATTTTGCCTTGTACCTAAAAAACCCAGCTTCCTTTACAGGAGGTTCGCGATAAAATCACAACTATAGGCCACATGTAAACGGTTTGGACAGTACAAACTAAAAACCTGAGTGCAGGGCCCATTGTTTGTTAATGCAACCTGCACACTGTATACCAACCTTTGTCATATTCATCCTGGGTTTCTCCTTCATTAGTATGTTTAGAATGTGTTTCTCTCTTTCCTTTTCTTTATCTAGTGCTCCCATTACTGGTTCAAACTGTGGGAAAAACATTGTACAGAAAACTTTTGTGACTTGCTCCCACAAAACCATGACAAAGTCCCCAGAACACTTTAAGGAGATAGTGGCCAATTAACTTGTCACAAATCAATAGAAAACAAAGGAATTTTCAACCTTAATGTCACTTTTTGACAGACACAACATTGAGCAATCATAGAATATATCATTGGAAAGCTTATAATTTTGTCATTTAAATTTGGTAAAATTTGACAAATTGATTTGTCCGACTTTGTCCGGGTTTCGACAGAGTAGGTCACATTTTATTGTTAAACACAATTGATGTTCCATGTTGTCACAATACTAAAAATATCGCCAAACACATCTCATGAATAAAATCAATAATCTATCAAAATCAGCTCTTTACATCAACATGTACCCCAGCTGAAACAACAACTATATCATATCGTCCAATATTTTTAGAAAATCATGGATTTTTGAGCAATATTTGCCTCATATTTATATAATTTACATCGTAATTTAGCTAGCTGAGCAGGAGATGAACTTTTCAAAATTCAACAGGTTTTTTTTACAAACACATTTCATAGCATTACATTTATGTAATTACAGAAATTTTACACCAACGTTCAGTTCGTCCTGGACTAAGTGAAATTTAAAATAACACATTTTGAAAGAAATCTAGACATAATTTATGTTCTTATTTACAGATTTAAACTGAAACTTTTATTATTTGATTCATTTGTCTGCTTTACAACATTATAATTATTTTTAGAACAAAAATGGTTTAGTCCGGTACTGACTTAAGGCAAGATTCCATTAATCCGTTTGCAACGCAGTTGCAGTGCCTTTTACTGGTAGTGGTATAATTTAAAGCACATGATTGAATGGAGATGAATGGTATCAGGTTGGAAACTGCGATTCAATTTTTTGTCCGTCCATTTTTAATGCGCTTTCATTTCAGCATCTTCTCTAATTGAAAAGTTTCCGCATGACCAAAATGCATTCGAAACAGATGAATCGCTCAAGGGACCAATTCAGGTAAATGCATGGGTTTCCGGATAGCCGCAGTGCAAACAGACCGGATAAAAGGAATCACTCCCGCTAAAAACCATTATATCGATTCAAAACACATTGCATGCAGAACGCATGCGGAATCGCATTGAAAACGGACAGTCAAAATTGAATCCCAGCTTAAACCTGATCCTATTCAATCATATGCTTTAAATTAAACAATTACCAGTACTCTTACAGTGCAAAACGCATCGAATTCGCACTGCAAACGGATAAAAGGAATCTGACCTTTAGTCCACGAATAAACCAATTTTCGTTATTTTTGAAAAAAATGAAAATGTTCAAAACAGATAAAATGGTCAAATTATACAAAATTCAGCATAGATCTTAAGCAAGGACATATATTATTACAGATTACAAAAACATGTTATATTTTTCAAGGAATTCATTTCACATAGTCCGGCACTAACTTTAGTTCTGTTTTGTGCATCTAGATGAAAGGGATTAAATAAGGCCAAGAAAAAAAAATGTTGCGTTGCCCTCAAGTAGAATTTCTGAAAAAATGAGTCGGTCGGTCGGAAAATAATTTTTCTTTTAAATAGCACCTAAATTATAAAATGTGGGTGCATTTTCCACTATTTTCTCAAAAAACACCCAATCTGAGCAAAATTGGGTGCTTTCGCGTCACTATTTTTTAAAAAACATTTTTGAAAAAAAAACCACAACAATTTTTTTTTTTTGGCCTAACTTTCAAATAACAAAATCACTACATACCTTCCTCTTTTTCCCCATATTCTTTGCCCTCGGTTCCTTGGGCTGAAAGAGAAGAATAACGTTCACATTAAAAACATGTATTTATAAAAGAATACACAGATATTTGTCCTCTGATTGGTTTATTGGCATTTATTACATTGCATCATTGCATGTAACTAGCAGTAATATTGCTAAAATTTATAACAATAAAAGCAATAAAACATGCTAGTAAAAGAAGAAATTAGCATTCATAAGAAGAAGAAGAATATCTTCAGTGACATAGAAACAAGCATTTAACAACTTGATTTCATTTTGATATGTAAATTCAAATACAATTTACATTTTTTAAAGGATTTAGGATGTAAAAAAAAGGATAATTTATTGGAAGTGATATTTGCTGCGCAAAACTCAAACCCTTTCATTACATCAAATTTTATCAATATGAGGCCTAGATACACTTTGTCATTTTTGTAGTCGTTTTCATTCATAATTTTTCTTATGGTGTTACATTTTCACCACTATGTTAAATTTTCATTCATGAATATTTTTTATTTTAATTTGTTCTCATGGAGTAAAATTTTTGTCATGATGTAAAATGTTCTACAATTTACCCAGATGTTCATGATTGTGAAATATTTTTTGCATCACAGCACATTTTGCAATGATTGCTCATCTGTAGTATTTTGATAATTCATAGTACATTACTTTCTTTGGTAATCGTTGTTTACCATAATTACCTTGGTCTTTTCACGTGTGCATCCTTTGTTCAATACACATTCAAACTCATACATAGACACTATGTACAGAAATAGGTCCAATCCAAAACTTGACCCTAATCCTAACTCTAAACCCTCACCCTATATCCTCTTACCCAAGCCCTAAAATTGTGGATGACCTAAGTATACTTGGTCCTATATAGATTTGTCGAGATGTTACTTACAAGTTTCTCTTCAAATTTCCCAATAGATGCTGTTGACTGCTTGGCTATATGGATGGCTTTATTTACAACTGATTTGTCTGGGTTTGATTTGGGTTTTAGGCCTTCACCAGCAACTGTAAATGCAAATAAACAATGTTGAATTATGCATATGTTATTATTCCAAGTTTTAAAGTTGAAACTGAAACAGGGCAAGGTTCACTGGAAAGCTCATGAATCAAGTACCCTGTTCAGACACACTAAAAAGTCGTCTTAAGTTGATATCGAGTCCATTTTTAATTTCAAACACGACCTCGGATTAGCGAAAAGTAACTAGACTTACGACTGTTCACACATGCGCTACGATTTTGAAGTCAAATTGAAATGAACTTCACTTGTTCCAGGTCAATGCGCTGTAGAAGTAAACACAAATTCAACTCGACTTGCGACGACAGGTGTTCACACATACGAAAAGTCATCTGTTGTTGTCGTTAGTCGAGTTACATCGACTTACTAACGGACTTAACTTGCTCTTTAGCGAGTTGAAAATTCGATGTAAGACGACTTAATTCGACTTGAACTGTTCACACACAAGTGAATTTTGAACTGGATATAACTCGAATACGACTAAAGACAACTAAAGATGACTTTTAGGCTCTGTCTGAACGGGGTAAAGGATTTCAAGAATATTTTTAGCAACCTCAATTCACCCTTTTCACCATGCTTTTAAGCCAAAATTGACATTTTTGGGCCAAGAAACAAAAATAACCAGTTGATCGTCCCCGCCCTCACCAATTTTTCAGAAATTCCAAAACTTTTTGTTATTTTTCTTCCTGTGCTTGATTACTTAAATATCAGAAGATGTTGAGATGTAAAAAGTCCATACAAATGTTTGGGTATCATTCGTAAACCCTATAAACATAATTTCTCCATCTTGGGGGAAGTAGGTCTAGAGAAATACTTCCTCGTGGTATGGCAAACATTCATCTGTTGAAAATTAGCCCAAAATGAATAGTAAATTGCTGAAAAATAACAAATAATAGGACTTCCCTCACCAACTTTTTTAAAAAGTCCGGACCATCAACTTGTTATTTTTGTTACTTGGCCTAATGACTGTTGCAAAACTGGTGTCACAAGTGGGTGGTTTCTGTAAAAATTATGACAAGTTTTATAACTTTTAGCAATAACATGCAAGAGCTTTTTAGAAAATGACCTCTAAAACATGAGTTCTTACAAACTGCAATCCCCCTGGCACAAATGTGTTTGAGTGTGACCAGAGCTTTATCATTATTGCTACAGTTTGACCGGAATTTATCATTCTGGCAAGCTCCACGACAGCTTGGGATGTACATCCATGTTGATTCCTAGGGTTTTTAGTCCATAGATTCAACTTATGATATGTTTTTGCGCCTCTCACACTGCGAGTGCCTGCGTGCTGAAGACCATCTTGGTAGGCCACATAGGTATAACATATACACACCCGGTCAAAAGTGTTTGCGCACAAAACCTTTAACCAGCCCTATCTCGAGAACCATTCATCATTTGCGTAATATTTGTTCGGATTTTAATTTTACATATATAGATTTAAAGAACTCGACAGAAATTGCTTTTACCACATTTGACAATATGGCGTGCTAAACATACTGTATACTTTCTTCCATACAGACAAAAACGGATTTTAAATACATAACTGCACATTTGTTGGAAAACTTATGACCTGAAAATGTTCTTTACGGTTGCACGGTGATAACGAGCACTGAACTAGGTACATAGGAAAAAGTGTGTGTGGTGTATTGTATATGGTCCAGGAAATCGGTCATTTTTATGGTTATGGAGGATCGAATATCAGAGGAAACATGGATTATTTATATTGGATAAATTAGGCACCTATATAAACATGTTTGTTTTGTTCAGAATCTTGGTCGCTTGATATAATAATTACGTTTTTGCCCGTATTTAAGCGTGCCCAAACACTTTTGACCGGGAGTGTAGGTGCAATTGAATACGCAGTGTGAATTCACATCTGGTTGATGCATCATCGTTGAGACAGAATCTCAACTAGGCCTGGAATGCACATAGATATATGTGAATGTACATTCGAAACTTTTGTTGAGCTTGTCCCATTGTTGCTACAATATGACAAGGGTTTTATCAAACCAGTGAGTTTTGAGGGGTATGAGAGTCAGGTGATAAAAAGAGCTCAAAAAAGCTGAAAATAGTGAAAAAATTCCCCAAATAGGCTGAAAATTTAAGACAAAGGCATTAAAAAATGTGAAATCAGCTTAAAAGCTGAACTATCACACCCAAGTTCTATTAGCCCCTGGAATAGTGCACCAAACATTTGGTGATAAGCTTACCTTTAACTTTGTGTGCTCTGGCAATATTTTTTAACCTCTGTAACTCGTTCTTAGCGACTCTCTCCTTCTTTTCCTTCTTCACTTTGCCAAACATATCTGTCATAGGATCTGTGGAATGAAGCAATCAATCAATCAATCAATCAATCAATCAATAATACAAGTACTTGCATAACATGCATACCCCATGAAGGAGTCTATTCGTACAGGGGACCCACGACTTTACGTGACTGTCCGACCATGGAGCAAGTAGAGTAAAGTTTTTTGCCCAAGGAAACAAGGAGACAATTGAAGTAATCATTTTACAAATACTGATTAAAATTTCATTTAATCAACTTAAAATTTAAATATATTCAAGATATCAGTTTTGCTTTCTCTTGGTTCATCCAACAAAGTATTTTGCACTAATTAAACAAGTGCTACTCCCAATTACTCTCGACTTCACACTCAATTTTATTGGCAAAATTCTGTTTTTTGAACAACTTGTGCATGAGTCCATCAATTTTGCTTGAACTTTCTGCTAAAACAATGTTTTCCCCCAGTTGTTTCATTTGCCCCTGGGTTTCCCGCCATCAGTGTTCCCGCTTTAAGGTCGTATGTCGCGAAATCGGCGCAGAAGCTCAAAAAATTGGCACATGGGGTTCCAAAACAAAAAGTCAAAAATAGGAGTTTATACACAACATTCACTTATTTCAGTTTAATTCAGATTATATTCAAAATTACTATCATTTTTGAGGTGATCTTTCCCAAATTGGCAATGGTGAGATGTCGTTTTTTCTTGTATGTCACTTTGGCGCAAAGTCAAAAAAAATCCTTAGCGGGAACACTGCCCTCCATTATGCCTATTATAATACTGCTGCCACAAATGATACTTTTCGTGCATTTCCAAATTGACTACATCTAGATAATAATCGTTTCAAATATTTTTGGAGTT
Source organism: Ophiothrix spiculata (assembly GCA_000969725.1). Classification (NCBI taxonomy): domain Eukaryota; kingdom Metazoa; phylum Echinodermata; class Ophiuroidea; order Amphilepidida; family Ophiotrichidae; genus Ophiothrix; species Ophiothrix spiculata. The sequence continues at coordinate 40,566 of JXSR01S010052.1, forward strand.
CAAATAATGCTAATACGAGGGGTATCATAAAGTTTTCAGGATCATCAAGAAGAAATACAGCCAGAAACTAAATTTTATTATATGACCCTTGAGTCATCTTTACAGAGCCACTGTGCAAAGCAACACCTTTCTACCATTTAAAAGTGACTGTCCACAGACTGACATTGTAGAGGTCCTATTTTAGCCAAAAAAAGAAAAATTGTATTTCGCTAAAAATCAACATTTTAAGGTCGGCAATGGTTTGTTACGTCATTATGACGTCATTTTTTGACTGATGACCGCCATTTTTATATCAATTGAAAGAGTATGTCACTTATATCCTATTTTATATCATGGTATCAAACATTTTAACTTTGTGTGTGTCATCACGAATCTTTGATTTTTCCATGCAGTTTTTCTGGTTAACAAAGACAGAATGCTGACATCTATCCCCACCTGTATAAAAAGTATAAATGCCATTGATATCATTTTTGCACCATAATGTACACAAAGACGAGTAGCCATCCCGACAAAAGTTCATCGATATAGTTCCTTTCCTTCTTGGTGATCTTTAAAACTATTTGATACCCCCTCATATTTTGCAAAGAAAGGCAAGAACATTTCATATCTGCAAAATAAAATCTTGTCACATTACAACTTTTACATGTATTTTGACCTGTATCTCAAAATGAAAAATGCTGCCCTTGTGTACAGGAGGTTTATCATGAATGGTCACATAACAGTGTTTGTATACTACTTACCGACTGAATTGGGTACTTCCATAACCCATTGTTTCTTCATATCATTCTTGCTGCCATAGCCCCACCTCGGCACCCATTCCTACAGAAACAATGATAAAATTGAAACTTCGATTGAATGTGATTCTTTGCTATAACTCTTCTACTATCAATTCCCTGACATCCAGAAATGTACCTACCTCTAAATGGCAGTTGTTCAGTTTTTAAGTGCTATTCATATGGCGTGTTTTTATAAAAGGGGCAATTCATGATCAACCCTAGTGACCTCCAACAAAAATTCAGATTTTTAGTTAAGAATCCTTCACTAAAATATAACTGGTGTCCGTTACAAATGTCAAACCTCACTTGCAAGTTTCTTTGTATAGGTGTCATTATACAAATCGAAGGTTGGGGGCAAAGGTCATATCTGCATAACAACAGTTCAAAGGTCAGAGCCGTACAAACCGGGGCACTTGCTCCCCCTGGCTCGAAAAAGTGGGTCGCTGGCGGGACAAATATCAAGACGATTTTTACTACTTTTACCGTCCCGAGATCACTGTCCCGTAAATTTTTAGTCAAAATAAGTCCATTTTAGCACAATTATCAAAGTTTTAATCAATTTTTGGCTGAAAATAGCAAAATTGACGGTATATACATCGGGACGAAACACGAATTTCGGGACGGTAAATGTGTTTACCCCCCTTGGCTTACATGCCTTTGTACGGTCCTGTCAAAGTCAAAAGAGTTCAAGGCCTCAAAATTCTTTCAGGATGGATGATCTATTCAAATCATTCATGTGGAAAGAAAAATTAGGTCTTAATTGTACTTTCAAGCTGAATAATTTAATTAGATCAGTCGACTGAAAAGAACTACCAGGTCTTGAACTCCTTTGACCTTCCAACTGTTGTTATGCCTTGTGGCTCTCAAGCCTTGAAATAATGTATGTTTATGAGTGCTATAGTACAAATATTTTCACGAAGTGAAAGCTGAAATTTTTTTTTCATGAGGCAAATGCTGGTCTACAATACTGGAATATATAGTGCAAGTAGCAGCTTGCAAGACTAATAATACACATAGTGTATACCTTCTTTTCTTCATCCCACACCTTCCTGCTCCTCTTCTTGTTCTGTATGCCTTTGAGATTTGCGTACTGCTGCCATTTTGTCAGCGCTTTCTTCTTGGGAACCTGTAATCAAGAAAAGTATATGTCAGTATTCAAATGTCACAAGTATCAAGTATCAGCTTTATTTCCATCAAAAAAAAACCACACAAGAGTACATCAAAACACATTAAAAAATAATGGAGGAATAGACTGGAAGGCCAGAAAGACCTGTGAAGAAGTCTATCCCTTGGAAAACTAATACACATGAAAATGACTACTAAAAAGACAGGACAGGGACAGGCTCAAAAATCGAAAAAACAAGAAAAAAGGAAATGAGAATAAATTCAGAAAATTTCTTCTGCAATGTAAAACTACGAGTACTGTTGGATAAGGGATCATTTAAATGATTTTGAGAGCGAGCCACCTCACTGGTGGCGGCGGACACACATTATGATGCAAATTATATGTTATAATGGACAGTGGCGGCGGAAGGTAAACATTTTAGGGGGGGACGGCTTTTCTGAGCAAAAATGGTCCAAGGAAAATTCTGATTTTTTTTGTAATGCGCGCGTAGCGGGTGCAAAAAAATCTGTCAAATCGGCTAATTTCAGCTAAAATTATATAAAAAATCTTGAAATTTGCGCAAAAATGTGTGTAAATACAAAGGATTTGTGGCACTTTTATCAACATGATTATTGTACAAGGAACACAACGCTAGTGTTGATACGCTAATTTGAATATCAACTGTGTGTTATTTAGGTATTCAAATATGCTACAGAGTTGCACAAATCAACAATGGTGTAGCCATGCGTTTGCATATCTTTATCGCATGAGGGTGGCTTCAGACACCAGGGCTTGATAAAAATATGATGAAACATGGGATGCAGAATTGTTAATTTGTGATGAACAACTATAGATCTAGAGTGTGTTTGAATCTTTGAACAATTAAAAACTTCCTGAAAATTTATGCATAGAGAATGAAATGAAATTCTAAGGCCCATATTCCAGAAAGGTGTTTAACTAAACCACGGTTTAACTAAACATCAACTGTCCAGGAGAGATATGCACTGTTGCAGCTTTCGAGCGGAACATTTCAATGAACCATGCTCTTGACAAGAATTAAAACCGTGGTTTAGCTAAACACCTTTCTGGAATACGGGCCTAAATGTTTTAATTCAGGCCTAATGCTGCGATCACATAGAAGTATACGGTATTCGCTATAGACGCTCCCGGGGGAGGCACTCATATTTAAAATTAACAGGGATAATCCTCATCACTAAACACATGAGTGCATCCCCAGGATCGTAGAGCGAATATCGTATACCGTATACCCATGCGCTAGCGTATACTTCTATGTAATTGCAGCCTAACAGATCTATCTTCATAAAATATTTAGCAAAATGCTAGTTTTTGGATTTTGTTGTTTTTCCTTTTCTACTCTGAACAGAGCACTGATGATATGACTACTGTGTACATGCACTTCCGTGAACTTTTGTGCTGTGTCTGACGTGCTAATTTGAATATCAACTGTGGGTTCATCACAAATCAACAATGGTAGGCTTCTGTATAAGGAGACACAGTGAGTTGTTGTATATTGGATCAACAATGATACTCTGCTCAGTCTCCTTTATAAAAAGAATCAGGAGATACGGTGAGTTGACTACCAAATAACCAAGGTAAACTTACAGGTTTTTCTCTTGGCATTGGTGTTGTTGGGTCTGGTAACTGGAGAAGAAAATCACAATAAAAATTATTATATAAAAGTGTCATTATTTTGTAGATGAAATAGTTGAAACAATGACTTCTGGTTTCCTCTGAAGTTGATGCTGATTTTTTTGAAAACATTTTCCCAGTATTTACCCATTCTGTTACAGTATACGTCACCATACATCTTTACTCTTGATGATCTTATTTTGGGTGTACATTATTAAAAAATTATGGATGTATATCCAAAATACATCATCTTCTGAGACTTAACTGAGACTCAGTCATAATTAAGGCTGTAGGGCTTATCAGCAATTTTTTTGTAAAAATCGATTTAACAATCCATGGATCAGAAAACACAAAGAAATACACCCTAATGCAATTTTTCCCAAAAATGTAAACTTGTATATAGTTTACCTTATTAGTTTTCAAGTCATAATCAAAACGATCTTTCAGAAATCATGAGGTTACAATGTACCTCTTAAAGGTGCAATTCATGATTCTGATGTGACATTGACCCTACCTCTTTTCTGGATAAATACAAAGAAGAGTACGACATAAATATATGCTGAAAATTTCACTTGATTACAACCATTCATTTTCAAGTTACAAGCTTTTCAGCATTTTAAAAATCCCCATAGGCTACTGTGCTGTAATTATTGTCGGGGCCCCGACATTAAAGGTTATATGCAAAGAAGGTGAACACTGAGCAGTAATGAACCAAATAACACTAATATAGGACGAATACACAACAATTCCTGCATTGTTTTGCTTCCCAATAAAAATAAAAGCATATTTAGAATACACAACACAAATCTATACCACTTTGAGTCCACTGAATTATGACATGCATAAAGGTTACCTGACCTGTGCAACCAACTTCTGCAGTGCATAGAAATGTATAGATTTAAAGCAGTATTTTTGTGTGTTGACATTTTTCACTTACCTGTTATTGACTAGTATTAAGTTAATTATATTCCAAATGAGGCTTTACATTACAATAATGTATGAATCTCAAATGATATTAAGAGTAAACTTTAAAAAACTATTTTCAAATTAAACACTGTTTCTAGTCAAAAGTCAAAAAAATATTTCAATATATAACACCAAAACCCCATTGGTTTGCATTGGGACTGGCAACACTGCATAATTCTTGGGTAACCCTTATTCTTGTCATTTTGGGTGTTGCTTGGATCATTAATTTTTGTGAGATGGTCATTGAGTAATAGTTATTTTATCTTATTTTGGTGTTGCTTTGGTGAAAATTGATTACTTTTGTGTTTAATTTGTTTGGTACAGCTGCATTCTAGACTTTGGTGTCAAATATGCCAAACCTTTGCATATAACCTTAAATTAGAAAATGACACATTTTCGCACTTTTCTCAAAAAATGCAAGCACATTTGAAAGAATGGTTTTGGGATTGAAACATATATCAGTCAAGGATTCATTCTCACTAAGTAACTCAATTTTGATAGAGGTGACCTTGAGGTTGAAAAGTGGATCATGAATTGCCCCTTTAAGCAACATGGCCCTGATAGCAGATTACAGGGTTCATAGTGTCAAGACCAGAGTGAATTCAAAGAAATTTAATGACTTTTAAGTCATCTTTTCAAAGACTTTTACGACATTTTTTCACAGATCTTATTATGTTTATTAAGGCTTCCACCGGCTACTCACTGAAATAAGTAAAACTACACATGTTAGAAGTTGAGCATAAAAATCTTCAATTTCATCATCATTTGACAATCATTCAGCATGCTTTTCAATATAAAGACTTCATACAAAATCTAAAGACTTTTCAATGACTTTAATGACCCAAATAATATTTAATGACTTTTCAAGGATTTCAATGACCGCTATGAACCCTGCATAAAGTAAATAGTACTCACCTGTGCTACTATGGCATCTTCAACTTTTTCAACCGGAAGCTGTGAATTCAAATGAAATGAAAACATAAGGGACCCTTCATTATTTACAAGGGAGGGGGAACATGGGGAGGGGGAGCAGATGATTTTTAGTTGCTCGATAGGCGATAGGTGTTATTTTTGGTGCAAAGAAGGAGGTCACATAAAATTTGCTTAATACCTCTCGGCTGATGGTTGACTAATATATGCCTGTGGTTTTTTTTAAATTTCAAGTTAAAATTCCATTTTTTTAAATAAGGCAATCAAGTTTAGAAGAATGTAGGCAACCAAGTTGAAAAAACAAAATTTCTTCTCAGCTAAAAAGAGCACATCTCCCCTCAGACACCCCATCTCGACCAAGCAACTAAATGAGCGTATAATATATCTCTTTTAAGCAAGGAATTAAAAAGTGAAATTGGTGCTCATGAGTCGCGACCATTTTGATCCGACAACCATGTACCGTTTAGAGAGGCTTTCTTTAAATGGAAATTGGTTTTGGCCATTCCCTCAAATTAATCAATTGTAACTAATTTTCTGAAAACAACCATTAGAGCTAAGTACTGTAATTAGTTTCGAAGCCTCTTTATAAATCTGTAGTCAGTACTCAACAGAAGGGAATAATTAATATGCATCTTCAATTTTGACCAACATGCCACAAAGCAATGCATTGTGGGTAACTATTACCTTCCATATTTCATTAAACAGCAGCTGAGTGTTGTCTCTAGTCACTGACCGCAAATAGTCTTCTCTCTTTTTCCTGGAAAAAAAATCAAACAATATATAAAACAAGATGGTTCGCGAACCAGTAGTCTCACATGTGTTAACGTCCACCTACTTCATTGACCGCCTACTTTGTTGATCCCCGATTTCATCATCCATCATAATGGAACAATTTGACACCTTAACCTTTGAAATTGGACAAACTTGACGCCGTCCCAGTCAATCCTGTGAGTGGTAGCAGAACTATGTTCAGAAACAGCGGATGGAACTCTGCTGGGGGCAACTGATTTATGTTCTTTAAGTTGTTGTCCCAATTGTCTACCAGTTTGTCCAATATATGACTTAGGACATTAGCTGCATGGTATTTGGTAAATACAGCCACTGCAGTTTTCTACTGGTACCGGATCTTTGGGGGACACAAGCAGTTTGCGTAACGTGGTATGGGGTTTGAAAGTTGTTGTAACCCCGTAGTTATTAAAGGTCATTTTAGGTCAAGGGTAATGGTGCAATTAGGCGACACTAGTGGTTCGAGAACCGCCTTGTATGATTCTCACAGTGACAGGAAGATTATGTTTTAGAGAATTCAAAAATTTGGATGAAAATGTTAGCCAAATTATTCAGTATCAGTCAAGGTAGGTATGTTACAAAAAAATTAAAATACAATTTTTTCAAAAATAAAATAATTTCTATAGATAGCTCTTGAAGAGAGCTTTCCAATGACACCAAAACCAAATATATAGCTCTGAAAATAAAGAAGTTATGATTTTTTTTAGTTCATAAAAATTCACATATTTTGTGCCATAGCAGGCCTATAAAAACCATATGAAGTTGGTGTTTGAACTGTGACCGAAATG
>JXSR01S010053.1:14696-31392 GCA_000969725.1 Ophiothrix spiculata
TTACACAAAATTAGACAAAATATAGGTTTATATGTTTAACAAAATCATATCAAGATATAGAAAAGTGTCATAACAGTGCCATTGTTTTAATATGTGTAGGATAGAAAGAAAATATTGACATTCATAGATGCATGTGAATGATGTGAGCTAGGCAGACTTGATGCAAATTTATGCTGAACAAATCTATCCGTTGTCTTGCATTAAACATGATGCTCTCATTGTTCAAGATATTCTACTGACTATTATGATCAGATATTTTGTGTATGCACATCTAATGTCATAGAGCAACTTATCAAAACTGGTTATCTTTATTTAATTTTGTTTATTTCTCGGTCACATATCAAGGAGAAGTCAAAAGAGGTTTGGTCCATTAGTGAAAATGTGAGCCAGGCCATGCATCGGAAGATGCTTTTTCAAAATGTTAGAGCTTGCTACACTTTTGGGAGAAGTTTAAGAACTGTGAGCTCATTCACAGATTTTTCTACCTGCTGGGAACTTGTCCGATACTCAAAAGAGCCCCTGCCAAGTGATGCCAGAACCGCTCAAAAATTATCTTTCCCAATACCCTTGCAATCACACCGCAATTTGTGAGCAAGCTCTAAAATTTTGAAAAAGTATCCTCTGATGTTTGGCCACTTTCCCTATTTTACTACTGGACAAAGTCTACTTGGAATAAGGCTAAAATTAAGAGCTCTCTCAAAACTCCTTCGTGCTCTGTGAACTCCTCAAAAATCAATATTGCAATGCTGCCAAGAACCAGGTTGGGCAATCTCAAAGGTACTGGCTAAGTACCTACATTTAAAACATTAGAGAAATGGTGCTTCTTAAATGAATGACCCCCAGGAATTGTATAAGGTAAGTTTATGTAATTTGATCCAATTGATTTGTACTAAAGTAGTATTTTGATATTTTTATAAGAGAACACAAGAGATACTGAGCAGATTTTCGTTGTTGTTCAAGTCTAGACATAATGTTATGTTATTGACATGGACAGAGTATTCATTGTTCCTTTCTTTTTCCCTAAATATGCAAATACCCACAGTGACAAACATTAGCTCCTACCAACTGAAATTCATAGTTAGATACGATGCCAGTGCCATTGACAAATGTCTCATGCCTTTGTAAAATACATTCTGTGTTATAAGTTGAGAACTTATGGAGTAGTTGATTTTAAGTGTTTTTTTCTTTATGAATTCTCTCTATTGTTCTTCTCACTCCTGCGATATATATTATCTATTCCCATCAATGAAGGTTTCCTAATTTGTTATAATCAACATCGTATCAAAATGTCAATGATTGTGCTTATTTTTTTTAAAGCAGGTGCTTGTTAAACTGTGTAATAAACAGTATATATAAATTAACATCATCTTTTCATCAGATATCTTTTCAAGGTGTGTGTGGCAGATAACAAAGTCATTTAATTTTATGTGATTACATGAACAATGGATTATTCAGACTTTGTGCATCAATGATATGCAGATACCCATATGTGGGGACAGAAAACTAACACTCCCTACATGTTTCCCGCCTGTCAGACCCTCTTGTCAAGCCCCTGCACTCTTCACTCACTCACTCATCTCTCTGTATTTTTTGTGGATCATACCCTGTTTTATTTTTACAGCCAACAGTCTCAACTTGGACTTCTTTACCAAGGAGGGCAAAAAGAGCTCATCCTCAGGAGGCACAGGAGCCTCATCAAAACAAAAATCTAGATCAGGTAATAGGCTCACTAACTCATCATTTTTGGAATGTGTAGAGACTAGTCTCCAGCTTGAGGCTCAGTTCAGAAGCTTTTAATTATTAAATCTAATTTGGTGATGGGATCTGGTGTGCAGATGCATAATCTCATTGAAATAATGTTGGGTTTCTGAACTGTGTCCTTGAGTATGTGGTTAATTTTCAGTGAAATTGTAGCATGTATTGTGCCTGTTGTAACCATTGGTGGTGTTTTTACAGCATGATTGCACTTTTTGGATCACATTATTTTTGCTCATCTGAAAACCATGTTTTGACATTGAAACCATTTTTTGTTTTTAAAATTTCATGGCGATAGAAGAAAGTTTGATTAGAAATACAAGAAACACTATCATTTTGCTAATAAAATAAAATTGTGACTTTCTAGAAGTTAGATTTGATGATTTCTTGTATAATATACTCACCAAATTTTGAATGAAAGTTTGTTAATTCTAGCATGATTCTAAACCATAATTTAAACATTTCAAATCGTTAAATCAATATAAATTGTACTTATTAAATTGAAGCAAATGATATTTTTACCACATTGCAATCGAAGAACCTGAGCGTTCTAGTACCGAAAGTAGTTGGCTGCTTCCTTTTACCTCTCGTAAGGCTCTAGTTCGATTCCCGGTAAGCTCCATTCCAATATTGAAATGCCAAAGACTATCACAGTACTGTGTTGAATTATTATCTTCTCTGTCAGGTCACTGTACCCTACATCGCAGCTGTTACATACCAAGAAAGTTGCAATGGAGAATCTGTAGACATTATGACAAACATGTTACCGTCTGGGAATGACCATTTTTTTGTCACCCCAGCCATTTTTTAGCTGAACATTTGTTACTTTATGATTCTGGAAATCTCTGTGCATGGCCGAGCTTTTTGCATGTGAAATAAAACTCATGCTCTGTCTGTATGACAAATCAAAATGTATGCAGTCTGGAGAGTTTCCAAGCATATTTCTGGAAAAAAAAATGGCATCAAGTACCGGTTCCTCTCCTGAAGTTAACTTCTTGGTATATAAAAGCGTAAAAAACTAGTCAATTTTTGCACATTCCTACACTCTCAATACCTGCAATAACTGGGGGCTCTCAATTTTATAAAACCTGAATTATTGCACCGTAGGCGACCCACTGCAATTCATGCAGTTGGATGTGATAGGTTGTTTCTGCGATCATCATATGCCAAATTCTTGTCTCTGGGAAAAATTGACCAGTCATAACGATCGTCATGCATCAGATTTTTCAGTTTATTTAAATTCTGAAGTATGCGTACACATTGACTACGTAGAAGATCAATTGTTTGAATATTTTAGACTTGATTTTCATGGAGCTCATTTTGCAGATTGACTGTATACTGTATGCAAGACAGAATTTGTTATGAATTTTGTGCTAATTGTGCACTAAATTGGTGTTCAAGTGGACTGCCCCAGTAATGACAGACATTTCGGTGTAGTAATGTTTGAAAATAGATTGGTCAATAACAGCTGTGTGGTACCATTCCTATAATTGGCGCATTTTCACCACTGAGAGATATTGATACTCATAACAAGGCCAAGTATGGCATCATGTGATGCTTCGTTACTGATACTGTATGTATCTACATGTCAATGAGTCTTGATCATAGATTTACAGGGGAGATACCAGACTTTGTATACCAGCCTGTGTAATGGCATCATCAGCCATGGAGCTCAAATTGGGGGTATGCGGGTCCACTCGGTTCCCGCAAAAATCAACTCCGAGTGCCGAGACTTGGTTACGTGTATAGACAACCTGCGCAAATAATACTTTACGCGAATGATACGCCAACCTGCACGCAAAGCGTGTGAGCGTGTTTCAATATTCACACATTATGACAAGGTGCAATGCATCATCGGCAATCTATCGGCAAAAACCTGATACCCCCAATTTTGTCTCCATGCCGAAATAAAAATGGCGGCGTGCCTTGTATCTCCCCTGTAAATCTATGGTCTTGATGCATCATGTTATGCTGTATTTGGCCTCGTTATGAGTGATGATATCCCTCAGCGGCCAAAATGGTGCCAATGTTAGGAATGGTTTATAGGAGCAGTGAGGCAGATCCAAGTAATCTCAATATGTTCTTGATATTAATGGCCATAAAAACTGTAACTTATATATAAAACTGATGCATGAACTTCAGCTGAATGCTAATTCTTATGAGTCTTTCTGCTATTTAGAAACCAGCAAGTTTGGTCCTTGCATATCCTTATACATAGAGAATGACAGTGACTACAGAAGCTCATGGATTCCAATATTTAAACATATACATCTTATTGAGTTATGAAGCATTAATACACAACATAAATTATTTTTTCCAAATATACTTTAAATTTTGAAATGATAGAAGCACTTAAAATGCAGTTAATCAGTAATGACCCTAACAGAACCAAATTTCACTTAAGAAAATCACAAAAATATGTTAAGTCCAGATACATCACAGATGGGAGTTATATGCAGGGACCTGATAGCTGCCCAGGCGGCGTCTCAGCGGTGGCCTGCTACATGTATCACTCGCTTGGGAAACGGGAGGTCCCTGGTTCAAATCCTGCTGAAAACATGTGTTTTCATTACCCGTCCCTTTTTGGAGGACATAGGCTGGAAACGAGAAAAGTTAAATGTTCAGTTAGGGTTAATTAAAAATCACATAACCCTAACAGAACTAAATCTCAGTAAATCTCACTTTAGAAAATCACGAAAATGCGCTAAGTCCCATTTCGAGGAGATACGCTGGAAACGAGAAAAGTTAAATGTTCAGTTAGGGTTAACCACAACTTGGTCATAGGTATACAACTGAATTGGAATTTAAAAACAACTTTTAGTGGCATCATATCTTAATAATCTAAAATGAGAAAAATACACCTAAATTGGGTTCTAAAGGCAGGCTCACACTATGACTAACAGACAGTAACAGCAAGAGACATAAAGCTGTGGATTTCAAATTGAATTTCCCGCCTGTAATCGAGTGTTACCGTCACTTGACGCTGACTAATTTGCTAGCCACCGGAGGCTTCTGTAGGTAACAGTCTGCTGTTTTTGCTTTATGTCCATGACTCGCATCCATCACCCTCTGTTGTGGATATGTCACAGTGTGAGCCAGGCTTCATATCACCTTTTGAGGTAGAAGAACTGTATAAATTTAAACTCGACCTATTTGAATGGTCTAGATATCAATAATTACTTATGCTTAGTATCAAATGGTGTGGTTTTGCTAATTGTACAGAAAATATAGATTTCTAGTATATCAAAGCTTTAGAATATAAAGATGAAAATAAGTTTGTTTTTTCTTAAAAATATTATAACGTTCCATGATGCTCTTTTACTTAGTGCATTGTTATAAATGCTAGTTCATATGGTTTGGATACAAGTATGTAGCTATACTTGCATGCATTTTAACTAAAGTATCAATTGGGTTGCTAGTTTCATCATATTATCTAACTGCATGGGTTTGCTTTCAAAAAATATAAGTTTCACCAGCGCTTTACTTCTTCAGGTTGATTAAAACTTTGAAAACCTATGCAGTTATTCAATAGATTTTTGTTTTCATTTTGTGCATGTTTTATGTACCTAATCTAGCACATTTGATTTTATCCATTTACAGGATTATTTTCCAGATTATTATTCAAATCCAACAAATCTGACTGTGACACAGACAGTGACGACTATGAACTGCCTCGTCCCTCCTCAAAGTTTGACAAGACTAGGGGTGCCCACCACCCTAAAACCGACTCACCAGTACCAGAGCAACCTGACAATCTGACCAAAATTACCAGTAAGCCTGACTCTATCTTACATGATGAGTGTGTTGAAAGAAGACGTATAAATGAATTGCCTAAAAAAGATGGAACTGAGTTGACTGAAACAAAGAAAGAAAGAAAGTTTCCCAAACCTGAAATTCAAACCACTGACATTTTAAAACCCTCGGTAATTGGCATGATTAGTTTCACTAAAGCTACCCAACCAATAACATCAATGCTTCATCCCCAATCAATAAAAGATCTTCATACACCCCATACCAGCAATATGGATCCTCTTGCAGTTAAAGAAAATAACACGCCATCACCTGACGGTAGCTTGAACAATAGCCCATCACAATCATCTAATCCTACCACATTGAACAAAAACAATGCTGATTGCCAAGAATTCAATCCTCCCAATGCGTCTATTAACAGAACTGATTCGGAACAAAAACATTCATCAGAACCTTCATGTGAATCAGATGATAAAGTTATACAGACATCTCCTGATTCTCCTGATTCTAAACTTCCAAAGATGAATGTAAGGATTGGAAAAAGTAATGAAGAGAAAGATGTATCCTTGGATAGCGACTTACCTCAAACGTCCAAAACTTTGGGTGGCATCTCAACAGAGGCATTGACGCTTCATCAGCTAGAAGATTTTGATCCTTTTTCTCCAACTTGTAAAAAGGGAGCAGTACACTCTGACTTGTTTGGAAATACAGGCAATGAAGACAAAAGCAATGGTACGCCTGAAGTCAATGTGTTTAGCACTAGATCATTTGATGAGAATAAAAGTGAAAACACATCTAAAGTTGACGAACCAGCTAAGGAGTATCAGGTGTTTAGTCCAAGGTTATCTGATCAGGAGAAATCTGACCTCGGTACTGTGGGTAATGAAACCAAAAGTGATCACACACCAGAACTGAAGGAACCATCTAAGCAGTTTCAGGTGTTCAGTCCCAAATCATCTGATGATGTTAAGAAAGTTGGCATTTTTGGAACTACAGGCAATGGAATTGAACGTAATTACACTCCACAGATCAAGGAACCAGCTGAGCAAATGATGATGCATGAAGAGTTTCATGTATTCAGTCCTAGATTATCCGATGGGATGAATTCATTATCAAGCAATACTTTTGGAGCAGCAGTTGCTCATCAGGCCTCATCAACTGTAGAGGAGCTTAATACAAAGTCGCCTGATACATTTGTCCTTACGAATACATCCAGCAATATTCAAACTTCCATGTCAGATAAATTTCCCCTTACTAGTCTTAAACCTGATATTATAACAGACAACATTGATACCAAAATATTGGATACATGTAAAATCAGTGCAATTCAAGGAAATGTAGTAGCATCTGACAACCCGGGCAATTCATTAATACCTGACCAAACTAAACCTTGCTCGCAAGCCTCCAAGGGTGATGTAGGATTAAAAAAAGAAATTACATGGACGTTTGATTCCTTTAATTCTATAGAATCAGACTGCAAAGGCAATGGCAATTTGTCTGGCAACAAAATTTCCACACTGGATGAAACCGTTTTGTCCTTTCAAGCAACTAAATCTGAATCAAATCAAGAAAATGTATGGAATACATCCCCTAAAAGAGTCATACCCCAGGCCAGTGACAATCTGACACTTTCAACACCAAATGAGACCAAGACTTTACTTGATGTGCAACTTATTGAGCATGGGGATTCATTAGACCAAGACAGAAATCAATGCTCTAATGATTACCAATCATTAGTAGACATGACATCCCCAGAATTCCCAAAGTCCATGACTGATTTACAATCTGTTGATGTCTCCAAATCCCTGACATTGGACAATAGTAAAGGTACCCATCTGTTTGATGATTTGCAGTGAAATTTTCTTGAAATATCTGAAATTCTCATCTATTTTGAACTTCATGACATGTTTCAGACCCATCTCTCAGGTGGAATTTACATGGTCTTTTGATGCAGTTATCGCTCAAAATATAGAAAGGCGAAGGAATTGAAGTAAATCCTGGAAGATGGTCTGTACAAATATGTTATGAAGTTTAAAGCTATATTTAGACTTGTTAATTTTATGGATTGGTATCTACTAATGCTTATCTTTTCTCTTGGGTATGTGCATCATGCTTAAGACCTGCTTATGACGCTTTCAGAGTCCAACAATTTCATCACTACAACATCGCTCAGTGTCTACCGATACACAGTCTTTAGATTTGAATGCACACATATAGTAGCGTGCGTGAAGTCTGTATCGATAGACGTCAAACGATATTGCAGAGATGAAATCAGTAGCCAGGGGTGTGAGTTCAGATTTTAATCTAATTTCAGATTTTTTTCATGCCTTCAAAGCAGTCAATAATTTCAGCTTTTTTTTTCAGCCTTTTTTGGGCAATTTGTCACTATTTTCAGCATTTTTCAGATTTTTTGATAAGCCCACTCTCACATCCCTGAGTAGCCTCTGATTGCTCCATTAGTGCAAGTTGCTATTGTGAATAATAGATGTTGATGGAAGTTGACCACGGCAAGAGTCTGAATAGCCCATAGATTTAAAGCGGAGATACCAGGCTTTGTATACCAGCCCATGTAATGGCGGCGTCAGCCATGAAGCTCAAATTGAGGGTATTTGGGTCCACTCGGCTCCCGCCAAAATCAACCCTGAGTACCGAGACTTGGTAACGCGTAGAGACAACCTGCGCAAATAATACTTTACGCGAATGACATGCCAACCTGCACGCAGAGCCTGTGTGCGTGTTTCAATATTCGCGCATTATGACAAGGTGCGATGCATCATCGGCAGGCTATCGGCAAAAACCCGAATACCCCCAATTTTGTCTCCATGCCGGGATAAAAAATGGCGGCATGCCTTGTATCTCCCCTTTAAATCTATGGAATAGCCAGAAACAGACCTACATCATACACGTCACAATGATCAAAAAGTAATCGTTTGTTTTCGTCTGTGGTGAAAACAACCAAACTTTAGCTAGCCAAGCATCTCTTCATTTTCCTTCTTTTTTGACAAGAAGCAAATTTGTGAAATAATAAGCTGTGTGTCATCTTGTTGTGAATTGAATACAACACACCTTGCATGATTTTGGCATCGTAATATTTTTATAAATTTGCAAAAAAATATGAAAATGTTCTCCCTAGAGTTGCATTGAGAGTCAACATTGGTTTTCACCATGGATGTAAACAAGACACCGGGATGTCCACTCATGGGTATTTGATAACCCTTTGCATCTTTAACTACTTTTTTTTTCACACACTGATGTATAAAAATATATAAGCATTGATAAAGTTGCTCAATACACCAATCCATGAATTATGGGCATGGTAAATTGCCAATGTGAGTGTCTATTGCCGAGTCTATAGTAGATCAGAAGCTTGATCAATGATAAACTAATGCAAATATTGGTCACACAGATTTATGTATGCATCAACACCCAAATCCATTTCATCGTGTCCTTACTGTCTTCTATTAGTGTGACAATATAGAGTATAGCACCAGTGAAGTGAAATTCTGTATGTGACGTTGTGCTGTGACATTTTAGATTGATTTTTGCATTATGACACTGATTGGTGTTTTGCACATCACTAACTTTATTTTGATTTGATAGTAGTGCACTTTGTTCTGTTTTTGATGTGTCGTGCTTTTCCTTTCTTTATTTGCATGGTCCTTAATCACAGGGTGGTTTAGACGCAAAGGTAAGGTAGGAGTCTCACACACTTTTATTTTGCGGGATTTCATTGGATTTATTTAACCTTGCTTCAACACTTAATTATTTCCCAACATCACCATGCATAGTGTTATTCTACAAGATCAGTTGCCACTTGTTTCTGTCAGATTTCAATGTCTCGTCTGTTGACATTTTCACACTATGTTATTTTTAGCACCTTGGAATATTGGCATTGACATAATCTGTGTTTCATACATTTTGCATGATACATTGTTAAATACACAATTTAAATGTCAGAAATATATGTTATCAGTGTCATTTCACAAACTGATGAGGTGCACTTTCATCAGGACTTTCATATTTGTCTGGAAATTCAGCTTTTCATTGTCGAGCAGTAAAACCCTCTTTCTTTATTTTCGCACGTTAATCAGCAATTAAACTGTCTTATGAAAGACCAAGAAAACATGTTGTGTAGCCTATTTTGAGGGAACCTTTTTTTATCAAAGGCGCGATTGAAATTTCTAGCCAAAATGACTAGAAATGTAAATAATAAGATCTTAAAAGTTTGTCTAGTCCAAAAAGGGCATTATTTTTGTCTAGAAAAACTTTGTAAGATCATATTTACTAGATCTTAGTCATTTTGACTGGATATTTTGTATAAGTCCAGCTTGTTTACTTTTTCTCCTAGATCATTTAAAAGTGGTGTTTTTATTCAATTTTTGTATTAGACATTTGCAGTTACATTTATACATGGTGAAGGGCAATAGGACCTCTTGAACGATATGAAACATTTCCGAAATTGACCCAATGTCAAGGTCACATTTTAAAAAATTTCTCTGACATCTTTAAAGGGCCGTAGTGTAAACATGTTTGGATTGACCTACAAAGGACACAAAAAAATAATGTTAGGGCCAAATTATAGTTCTTTTTGAGCTACCAAATATTTTGTGTAACAAGTCTTTGTTATCTTATATAGATATATTTGGTGCTATAAATCACCAAACATTTTCACCAAACAAATTTGGTGAAAATGTTTGGTGATTGCAACACCAATTATCCGTTATTGATTAGTAGATGCATTGGAATTATATTACTAGATTATAAGATAACAAAGACTTGTTACACAAAATATTTGGTAGCTCAAAAAGGACTATAATTTTGCCCTTACATCTCTCATGCCCTTTTCAATGGCACAGTGTTTTTGTGTTATTTTCAAATTTTTGCATAGGAATCTTTAAAATTGTATAGCTCTTCCAGTAAGAAATGTTGTAAAATTCCCTCTTATAAAACCCTGATTTATTGTAAACCTGGTCTAAGACTTTACCTCTCCAAACTTGCCAGTTTCAGCAATTGCATAGTTCTCTAGATCGTGCATCAAAAACTGAAATCTCAATAAAGATTCTATTACCAGTAGAGTTATATAACCCCTATGCTGATTATGAACAAACTAATGGAAATATATCTTAGTCACGAAATTTGATTTTAAAAAGTATAATATTTCAGGTTCATTTTACATGCAATTTTTAAGTGAGATCGCTTTGAATATGATTTACCTATCAAGATATCTTATTTATATCCTGATGATAAACCTTGGGGGTTGGAATCTGTTAAAAAGCTTTTTGGGTCCTCAGGTCTGGGAAAAGCAAAATTGTTTTTAAAGCCAAGAATTATTTCCTTTCATTTTGGTAGAATTTCCCTCTTGTTTTGCTATATTTCCACACTCTATTTCTTGCTACTGATACCCTGGTCACATAACCTTTTGGCCATGTTTACAATGTGGTTACAGCTGGTCTGAAGTTCAGAGGCTGCCAACCAGAGACAGCATGATATTGGTTGGTTACCGAAAGGTGTCCCTGCAGAGACTGGGCGGTGCTTGTGAGATGCAGGGGCGCCAAAAGTGTGTCACAACGACTTATCGTAGGAGTGAAAATCTAGTGGCTTATTTATGTTGTCTTATGTTTTGGTCACATAACAAATGGCGGCCAACAGATGGCCAATCAGGTATCATAAACTGTCACCGATACTGATGTTTCAGCCACTGGTTTCAGCCTTGTGGCTTCCTTACAATTATAAAACATGGTCGTCTGCCAGTCGTCATGTGACCAAGGCATTAATCACAACATTTTCAACAAGCAGTTTCTCTTATATCGGCCTGTTGGTTCCTATGGTAATGTTTGGCTTGTAGATAACGGGGATAAATAGAGACAGGGCTAATCAAAAATAACATTGATTAAATTTCTGTTTTAGAATTGGGTACTTGTGTTTTGTATTTATTTTAATTCTTCTTGCATATTTCTCAAAGATGGGTAGATTCAGCATAATTTAGATCTTTACTTCATCCGCTTTGATCTAGATTTAGCTAGCAAAAGGTATGTGTAATAGTATGCAATCAGCAAATGTTGGTATCTGTGTTTAATTATAATTGTATCATGAAATATGATACTAAGCATAAAGTTGACTGAGCAAGAGTGAAGTTACGATTACCACGAGGTATATTAGGTTTAATTCTGTAGTAAAATTGAAACATCTTGTTCACTATCAGTCACAAATTTGTAGTTATCCAAATATTCACATGTGTAATTTCATCTGTGTTATGAAACATTACATTCTGTTAATTATCTCATAATCTATGTATAATGAGCACCATTTTATAAGAGAACATGCACTTAATCAAGTGTTACTTCTTAGAGCAAAGCTTACCCTCAAAACATCTGTGGTAAACAACAATTAAGAATTGAGCTGCTCTTTTGGCTTGTTATTGTTGGACTAAAAATTGTTGAGATGCACTAAAATAGATTTTTGTTATATACCTCGTATATAGATTCCTGCTCTCTGATTGGTTAAAAGTGAGGGCTTGGATTTAACTAGGCCCTAGAAATTTACTATGCCCGGGGCATATTTTCAACTAGGCCTGCTCAATATATTTTGTGCCGTGTAACTCGAGCTTCACACGTGCGACTACAAGCATTCATGGTCAAACACGCGCTGTGGAAATGTGTAAGCTAGTTATCTTGCACACACAATACGGCGCGGTCAACATTGAAAGGAAAAACATATATTGTAAATTTTCATCAGTTGTTTTTAAGTGTTAAAATGGTTCTTTTAACCAACCAGATGACAAAAATCTATATATTCGGTATATAAAACGAATATTGACTGTTTTTTTGTTCAGGGTATGGTTAAAATTATTCCCCCTCCGTAATTTCAAAACCATGAATATGTCCTCAGCTTTGCTTTGGGCATATTCATGGTTTTGAGATCACCACAGGAAAATAATTTCAACCATGCCCCTCAAAGCAGTCAATATTTGTATACTAGAAAACAAGAAGCTCAGTCCTCCCAATTGTTTAGAGAAACTTAAGTGTTAAAACTAACACCAAAGTTGAAATTGTGCGTAGAAATTGGCATAATTTTAAGATTGTAATAATAATAAAAGAAAGACCACTTGAAAACTGGGTTGCAGTCACGTTTGACTTGGTTTGCCTGTATTGATGAGAAGTTGTGTTGATCATCTTTATAATTTTGACTGCTTTGGACCAAAATTAGATAAATATGCAAAAAAATTATTTTCTTATTCAATATAATTATTTTCTTATTCAATACAATTATGAAAATAGTTGTTTTTGCTTGTACACATAAAACAGTATGGTTCAAATTAATAAGCTGACCAAACTGTAAAATCATGTGTGCAAAATGGGTTCAATAATTATTCCAATTTTGTGAATCATGATGTTTACATAACATAGTTTATCATTTTCAAGTCATACATTACAGGTGATAAAGCATGTTTTTAATCATGAATATGTCATTTATTTGAGAGAATTTTTTTTTTTTTATGGTTTGCTACTAAAATGAGAAACACCTTTCACATCTGATTCACGTTTTTATCTCTTTCCAGCCCCGCCCATAGACCCTGAGATCCTCGGATTGGAGATCAACCTTCCAACCCCAGCCAAACCACCTCAGAACACCAGCAAACCTCTGGATGACATCCTGAAGAACTCTTCCGCATCCACCATGGTAACCCAACGGAACAAACGAGATGATAACCTGAGCGGAGAGGCCAAGAAGATCCTGGATTTTATTCCTAACTTATCATTTATGCATGCCAAAGTACTCATGTTTCCCGTTGGACCATCACCGTTAACAAAACAGAATGGGGATGATTTTAGTGGCAAGAAAGAGAGTACTTTATAGCACAAACTAAAGACTACCGTAGGATGAAATATGATGAAATGTTGATGTAGCCAAGCTAGGGATCACAGGGTACCAGACGGCACAGAATTTGTGGTAATGGTGTGTCCCTGTTATGCAGCAGTACTGCAGTCAGCTGAATATGACAGTACCATGATAGAGTTGAGTATATTCCAGAATCTAAAAGTACAAACCAGATGTACTACGTAAATATCTGTTTCAAATGCACATAAAGCGTTGCTATACAATTGTTGCGCAAACGTGAATTCATTTACAGGGAAGACAATTAGGCAATAGTGAATGCTGCGTTATTTACTAATTGACAAGTTTGGTTTGTACTTTTCAAGTTGGATTATATGAATGTCCCATAGGACAGGCAATGAATGGCCAAACTGGCCCTAGCCATGAGAGTAGAACCAGACAATTGGCAATAATTCTGCTTTGTTGGTAATGTGTAATGCCCATTAGTCATTTGAAATACAGAGTGTTAGCGTGCCTGTCATGGTGGTTGCATGACCAGCGTGTCGTCAATATTTCAAGTGCGCAAAACCTGATCTTGTCACAACTGACAAATTTTGCGGCATGCACGACAAGCCGATATATCGATTACCTTGTGATGGTCGCGTCATTTGGAGTTTGAATAAATTCAACTCTTCTAGCTACAGACCATCGCGGCAATGTGCAGATGTGTCAGCCTAGATCATGACAGCTCAAATGACAAGTTTGTTGTCATCTGCTGCAGTCACCAACTACAAACACGATAGCAACTCTTCAACCACCTTATGGCTGTTCACAAAATTGGTCCACATGAGAGATATTAAAGTCGCGTGAAGAAAACCTTTTCACTTTTACGCGTCTTGTGCGCTGAGGTTAAAGTTCACACGCAATACGCGATACACGATACTCGTGAGCTGGCGTGATTTGACAGTTCTGTTGCTGCATGACGTGATGATCAATTTGATTGGTTTGTTGATCACACACGGTGCAATTTGGTCCCGCCTAAAAATGAAAAGGTTTGTTTCAGATGACTATAGCTCACACTTGAATCCCTACACAGGAAATGTCTGTCTCACAAAGAAAAAACACAGTATGTGCATTTATAAAGCATAGCAGATACTTCCTATAAACATGCAATTTCACTTCCAATCCCATGCTAACAAGTTGTATATACATACAATTGATATGGCAGATACTGCCATCAAAGTTATAAAAGAGAATTGATCTTCTGCTCATTTGGGCAGGATTTTCTCCAAGGGAAAAGGAAGTAACTTGCAATATATCTGCAATACACATACTGCATTTTTACTTTGTTGGGGGAGATGTCACTCCATCCTGGAGAGATATTTACTTACCCTGTTCTAACATATTCACACAATGCTATCAATACTAATGCATGCATCAATGCGAGTCTTGATCTTACCCTCCACGTCACTAACTGGGGTCGTAAAAAAGAGAGCATGATAAATCTTTGACATATTTTACTTGTTCAAAGTAAATCTTCAACCTTTTTAACAGAAGTACTGTGAACGAGAAGGGAATCTTTGTGTTGGATGTTCGAGACCAACAGGGACAATGAGTGAAGGCGTGAGAAGGGTAGGGTCAATACTGCCATTGACACTTGCATGCAGAAATTCACTGATATTACTAAGGTTTCTGTCGAGACTGTTTTTCATGTCGACATGTCGCAATAATTTATTGTCGATGTCGACATAAAGTTGATATCGCAGAGTTGTTTTTTGCAGGAAAAACGAAATTGTTTAGATGAGCTTAATGCCCTGTTTTAGACTGAGTCTTACCTATAATGTGCTAGTTCTTTCTGCGTACGACATATGGATGATATAAAATTGATATTTTATAACTTTTTATGTTGTGGACCATCGTACCGTAATAACTTTAAAAAGGGTTGTAAATGACAAACAACTAATGAGTATTATTGATGCAACTTTTTCAAGCTCAACTGCTAATAAACGGCCATAACTTGACAGTTTAACGTAAGTTTTTGTGAAATTTTACTTGCCCAGTTTTGTCGATAAATGAGATTTCATGTCGAGATATAAAGCATGTCGACAGAAACCTTACATATTACACTCTGTAAACCTTGAAGTACAGAGCATGAAATAGACTCTGTTACAATATTAATTTTGTTCAGAAATTAATGATCCTATTCTGGTCATGGTAACGGAAAAAAGGATGTGCAACCCCCTGAGCATGGCTGAAAACATACTATCAGGGATAAACCCTTGGTTGTTCATGATAATGAGCATAGTATTCAGGGCTGAAACTCCCAACACATTACCAGCCATTTGAATGAACCTGATATGTATGACAGGTGTTGTTTAGTGGGAAACATATTCAACACCAGATAGACAATCTGGTCTTCTCTGATTTGAGGTTATACATATGCTCTACTTCTATAATGTAGAGTCCAAGAGGTGTAGACCCTCCAACAGGCAAGAAGCTTTGCCAAGGTAATTGAACTTGAATCCATAAGCAGTGTAGTATCATGTTATGTAAGTTAAAAACAATAGATTGAATATGGATCATGTCAGTACTATTAAACCCCAAAAGGTGTCTTTCCCAAATTCTTTCAGTCTATTTCGATAAGTTACTTAATTTCAATTTTGTAGGATTACCGATTAACAAGCAAATATTTCATTTAAAAAATGTAATTTTATTATTTTTTAAATGATGTTATAAGTAGTATAGTATGACAAATGGTTTAGATGAATTTGTGGCTTGTTAATCATTGGCCCAAAATATAAAATGAGGCAGTCTAACTTATAGAAATGGATTGGAGAATTTTGGAAAACACTCTTCAATGGCATTTCCAGTAAAAAGTTCTCTAAATAGCATGGTATCTAGAAAACCTTGAGATATACTACTATGCTGTTGACTGTACACATGTGCTGCCTGTTATGACCATGGTCTGGTGTTACTTGCTTAATACTTGGTATATAAATTCTTGGTATCTGATTTGTTTCATGCACGTACCATGACATAATTTGGCATATTTTAGCATGAAGGTGCTATTGCAATAAAATATTAACAATCGTAAGTGTGTTAATAGCAGATACATTAATTTTGCAACTATTGCAAGAGACAAGAACATGTCATGTGTTGTACAGCTTAAGCTTTATAGGTTCCGGAATATGGTGAATCTTTTCCGATTTACATGTTGTAAAACCGTTCTGTTCTGTTCCACATTTTCGTAAACAAACTTAATTAACTTTAACTATACAGTGGCTTAATTATTTTTACTGTTTTAGATTCTTTAATTACACAGCACTATGTTATATCAGATTGTAAGTTTTCCCATGCCAATTACTCTGCACAAGTT